>JAGFNQ010003689.1:61720-103874 GCA_024364735.1 Boesenbergia rotunda | reverse complement strand
TCCAACCTAGCCCTCCAAGCTAGGGTTTCATCCAACCTAGCCCTCCAAGCTAGGACCTGACCCTCCAAGCCAAGATTTTTCACCTAACCCTCCAGTTGGGAATTTTCACCTAACCCTCCAAGTTAGGACTTTTCACTTAGCCCTCCAAGCTAGGACTTTTCACCTAACCTTCCGAGTTAGGACTTTTCCACACCTAGCCCTCCAAGTTAGGATTTTTCACACCTAACCTTTCAAGTTGGGACTTTTCACCTAACCCTCCAAGTTAGGACTTTTCACCTAGCTCTCCAAACTAGGACTTTTCACCCAACCTTCCGAGTTAGGACTTTTCCACACCTAGCCCTCCAAGCTAGGATTTTTCACACCTAACCCTCCAGGTTAGGACTTCTCCACACCTAGCCCTCCAAGCTAGGATTTTATCAAACCTAGTCCCACAAGGTATGCCTAGTCCACGACCAGGACTTAAACCCAATCATAATCATAATCATCAACCTAAACTAAAATCGATGTCAACACCAAAACAACAATCAGGGTCAGACTGCATCAACAATCATGACCATAGACAACCTAGCATGAGAGTGAATACCTTAGAAGTAGAAGAGAAAAAATGCATGTATCTGTCTGCTTTCTCGAACGCAACACCCTGCTTGATTCCCCTTCTAGCAATCTCTTTTTCCTGCAGAAGTGTATATCAAAAAGTATCAGACTACCCATACAAATTATAGAGTATGATTGTAAAAATAAAACCAAGTGTTTACAAACAAATCAAACATACATAATTTTGAGCATAACAGCTAGTTTATAGCTTCTTTGCAGCTTCGCCTGTTGTGACCTTTCTTATGGCAACGACTACACTTTGACGCACGTGTTTCAACTTGTGATGGTATTCTCTTAGTCCTCCTACGACCTGGCTGACTACGAACATCTGGAGCATTGATTACATTTCCTTCATCAAGATTTGACTCATTATTGTCAACAGTTGGGATTGGATTAATAATTCATTTGTATGCTTGGCGATACATTCCAATCTTGAAATACTGATCACAGAATTCATACAACGACAACGACTTCGACTCAATAGCAGCACAAGCATGCTTGCATGGAAGCTTAATGATCTGCCAAGCTCTGCACGAACAACTCTTATCAATTAAATCAACATCAAAGGATTTTTCCCCATCAACTACCTCAAACCTCCAATTACATGACCGATGCACTCTCAACTTTCGGGATTCAAGATAAACACTAGCAATAGCCTTCTCCTTTTCGGGACTTAATTCCTTAACCATCGCCATTGTTGATTCACGTTGCCGATGCATTATGTTCATGATTTGTATGCGTATGTGATCCACCATAGCCACAATAGGGAGATAACGAGCTGGTTTAACCCAATTATTCCAACACTCGGCCATGTTATTATTCATAACACCCCATCTATCACCAAGAAATAAAGCATTTGCCCAACTTTGTGGCTGGGAATGTACAATAAATCCTATGGCAAGTGGCATGGAGTCTATGATATTTTTTATATGTTGTTCATGCTCCTGCAAAGATGGAGCATATGCAGCTTTCTTGAATACCGAAGACCAGTATTTTTTGTTATGTTTTGGATAACTTCGCATTACCTATAATGACAAAAAAACCTTTTTTATTCAAAACATGTATTAAAATTAAATTCAAATTCAAATTCAAAAGAAAAGTAGGGTTTTAATTACCTATTTCACAAAATTATCCACTAAATGCCTCAAACAATACGCATGGTGACTACCCACAAATAGTTGCTCAACCGCCTTCATAATCCCAGGGTGCCTATCGGAGAAAAATGTGAACTTATTGAATGGAATACTTTGATATGAAAGTAGCACACTTCTCAAAAGATAATAAAATCATTCTCAATTATCATCATTCTCTGCATCTACTACCGAATAAGCAATTGTGAAAAGATCATCATTGGCATCCTTCAACACAGCAACTAGGATACTACCTTTATACTTATTCTTTATATGAGTCCCATCCAAAAAAATCAACGGCCTACAACCAGTAACAAAACCAACTGCACATACATGAAAACAAATGAATAGCCGTTTAAATTTATTAGTTACAGGATCAACCTCACACTCAGTAATACTGCCAGGATTTGTTTCTCGAATAGCATGACAATACCATCTTAACCTATCGTAGCATCTCGTCTCTGTACCATGAATATCATGCATCGCTAATTCCTTGCCTTTCCATACTTTGCGATAGTCTAACTCTACCCCATAATCTCTTTGCAAGTCTTTTTGAATTGTTCAAGGGCGATAAGAGGGCTCTTCTCTCAATTTTTCTTTCACCACATTAGCAATCCAAGTTGCATCAGCTTTAGGATGTCCTCTAGTATGTAGATTATTCTCGCCACATGTATGCTGCAGGTTACATTTTCGGATCCCAAATATACCATCTGCTTTATATTTTGAAGTATAAATTCTCCATCCACAACTCCTTTAACTACAAATAGCAATAACCTTCTCGCTGTCATTTTTTCTATATAAAAATGAGCGTCTTGTAGCAACAGTATAGTTTTTAACACATCTTCTAAAATCAGCAGCATCCGTGAATGCTTGCCCTTCACCATGAATGCAATTAATCCAAGCATCTATAGTATTCGGCAACAAGGTGTGTTCAATCTCCTCATCACTCCTAGATTGTGTCTGTTCCTCCTCAACCCTTACCAGTTTGATACAAAATTATTAAGATGAACCATACACAAATAAGTATAAAATAAGGATATACCATACATACATAATGAAAGATATTGAATTTAAATAAGATTAGTAGTGTCAAATAAACCATATCATATGCACTTATGCTAGAAGTAACATAACATATTATAAAAATAAAAATATGAAATGCTTACCTTTCCAAATTTAGGTTGCCAATGTATGCATTTCTAATCTCTACCCTCAAATCGATCATACTGAGCTTCAAACACATATGAAGATGTATCATATTCAGGACATCATCATCGTCATTCAAAGTCACGTACATCTTATGTTGTGGCGCTATGTATTGCAGAATCATAGATTCAGGAATAATCTCCGCACAGTTTTTGCCAAGACTCACAAATATATCCAGCAAACTACAATCACTGAAAATTGAAATCACAAACAACTCATTCTTGCACTTACAACTACCCAATAATGCAAGGTTGCAAGGCCCAGTTCCAGATTCCATTTTTCGACCTAATCCACAAAAATATAACATTTTATTCAAATATAAACTGAAGATCAATATTCATATATACTGAAGATGAATGTAACATAAATTTTTTTCTCCATCAACCAAATATTGGCCATCAACTCGACAATCAACCAAAAACATACGAAAATCCCACAATCAACCAACAACTAAATGCAAATCTCATTGAATACACATAATCAAAAAAACTAAATGCAAATCTCATGAAATCATTCAATCAAAAAATATCAAACTCAGACTCACTGATAAAGGTGTGATCGCCTCTTTGAGTTAGGGCTAGAATGCGTGACGTTACCAGTTTGTGTTGCGGGCGGAAAAATGAGCTGAAAAATTGTGATTCCCTCTTTGAGTTACGGCAAGATGGTGTGGTGCTACCAGTTGGGGCTTCGACCGGAAAAATGAGCTGCAAAGGTGTGATCGCCTCTTCGATTTTGGCTTCCAATGCATCAACGTCGGCTTTGTTCGTCAGATTTTAGAGAAGGAACACGAAGGTGAGTTAGGGCAGACAATGCAGTTGGTGGTTCGGGCGGAAATTTTGAGTTACCTACATATAAGTTTTAATTAAATTCATGGGCAATTAAATAAATACATATTTTTAAGGGAGTTACAGTTGGACATCAGGTTTTGGCAGGGAGTTGAAACTCATTTTCTCTGACATGGGGACTGAATGCAGAGTTTGACCTACCATTAGGGATTTTAAGTCAATTTACCGTTAAAAAAACCTAAATTAAATTAAGAGAAACATCGTTACATTTTCAAAATTAATAAATAGATGTGGCATCAATCATTTTATCTTAAAAATATTCTAGTATAGTGCAGCAACTCGTTGCAGAAGAAGATCTAAAATTTTACAGTTTAATCGTCAGATACAACACATTTTATATAAAAAAAAATCCTCTAAATACACCATACAATTACAAAATACTGAACTTTTAGATAAGAGTGTAATCGAATCGAGCCAATTCAAATCGAATAATAAGAGGTTTGAGTTCGAGTTTAATTCGTTATCTCTAAGCTCGAGCTCAGTTCATATTCAATTCGAACTTTAATTCTTAAGCTCGAGCTCAACTCGTAATAAAATTAAATAGTTCAAACTTGGCTCGATAAAAGCTCATTTAAAAATTAAACGAGCTTAGTTTAAATTCGTCTAAGATAATTAACTATAATAATTAATAATATATTTTTATATTTTTATTTATATGATATTTAATTTTATATATAAATATAATAAGATAAATACATATTCCTGAGCCTCTTAACGAATACATTCATGAGCTCCTAAATAAACATGTTCGTGAGCTTACGAACCAAATACTATTCAGATCGAGCTCGGCTTGATAATGTTTTCCAACTCGAAATCGAGCTCGGCTCGTTAACTTAATCGAATAAATTCGAACGAACTCTTTTTTGAATCGAACCTGAATAGCCATGAGCGGCTTATCTCATTTACTACCTCTACTTCTAGACCATCCGACACTAGTATTTCCTAATTTATCGTAGCAATAGGTGAAATTTTCATAGAGACAAATCGGTTGTCTTAAGTTTGACTGTTGCCTAGTTCATATTTGTTTATAATATATAAAAGGATCATCCACCGTGAGTGCTTCTCGATTGACCGTAACAATCAGTAGGAAATTTATGTAGGATCGAGTCAGTTGTTACATGTTTGATTGTTACCAGATTTATTAATTTTTTATAATAAATAGAAGCTCGGTCGCCCAAGGTTAGAATGTTACGTGATTCATCGTTATTTTTATAATATATAGAAGTTATCTAATAGTTGTTAATGTACTTAGAATAAATTTAAGATTTAAAATTTAAATTTTATACTTTGTTAATGCCCCTAATAGTTGTTATACCATGCAAATTTTATCACATAGTGTGTAGGATGAGTTTAAAGTTCTAGTAGCTAATAACTTTTATAACTATTTTAAAGTAGTAGTATTTTGATATAATATTATTCAAAAAATTTAAAATTTAAACTCATCCTAAATATATTATGGTAGTTACTGGACAACTTTTACACGATATAAATTCTAAATTTTAAATATTAAATTCATTCAAAATATATAAGATACGTCGTTGCAGTTACTCAAAATATATAGGATACGTCGTTGCAGCACCCAATTCCGAGACCTCCTGGCTCCTGTCACGATATTTGTGTAACGACAGAATTTCGAACGACTGTTATGGACCGTTCGAGTACTTTTCGATTTATGAAATTTTTTTATCAATCTAAATTGATCAGTTTAAAATTAATTGTCATATCAACTTAAAAAATAATACCGAGATAATTTAATTTTAATGATTCCTTGTACGTGGATGACTAGAATAAAAATTATTTTTAGTTAGAGAATATGAATATATAAGTACTTATAAGAAAATTCATATATATATATATATATATAAAATTAAATGAATCATTTGCTAGTGTATATAATATAATAAGTATTAATATAAAAATAAAAAATTACACTTAATTACAATATGGATTTTTTTGATACATTAATTATTATTTTAATATGTTTTTTGCTTTATTAAATCTAATTATTTAAATTAATAAATAAGCATTTCATTATTCTATGAAAAAGATAAATGGAAAAATAATATCATTTAGTCATTTATATTTATTAGACACTCGAGGGACGAAAAGTCGGAGTCGGGTTCAGATGAGTCTAACTTTGGTTGGCCGGAAATCACCCAAGAAGACTGGAAGATAGGCTGGAGAATGATCAGTGGTTCCTTTCATCTCAGCCACATGTCATGTCTATCTGTTCTCATATAAGTTTTCTCTTTAGTGGTAACTAAGATATATCTTTCCACATCTGGATCTTTGATTTTGGAGCTTTACATCATATGTCGCATTATGTAAATTCTTTTGTATTTATAAATTCATCTCCTTCTGTGTTGGTCATGACCGTTGATGATACTCTCATGCATTAGCTGGTATTCGTTCTATTTATACGCCTAATTTATCTCTATATAATGTATATCATATTCCTAATCTTACTTTGAATCTTGTCTCAATTAGTCAATTATGTAATTATGATTTCTCAATTTTTTTTACTTCATCGTCATGTTATGTGCAAGATCAACAGTCTTAGAAGAAGATTGAGATAGGTCGTAGGCAAGGGGACTATATGTATTAGAAGAGTTGAAAGTTTCAAATGTTGTAGTTTTTAGTGTTAATTTGTTATCCTTTCGATTATGCTATGATATCATGTGAACAAAGCAAAGAATATAAATAGAATACAAAATGCAACACAGAGAGAATGAGAGAAAAATATAACCACAAAAGAAGACTAGCAAATTATATTATTAAGTCTTAGGGTTTTTAAAAAAATGAATATAAATAGACAACAAAAAGTAATAATAACAAAATTGATTTACCTTTACATAATAATTTTTTTTTATTTACAAGGGGTATCCAGGCTTACACCCGACTAATCCGCTTGGTTGACTGGCCCTGCTCTACAACCTTCAACGAGAGTCCCCACCAGTCAATGAGGGTAAATCATGGGACGGAGACACGTGGCGACTTCACCACTGATGATATCGATACCCGATGGTCTGACCATACAACAGTCTGTGGCGATTTCTTCCGTCAGCATACTGCGCACTCTACCGAAAGGAATCAAACCCGGAAAGTGAGGGATCACCCAAGTTATCATACATAATAATATTGTTAATCTATACAAAGATGTCAAATTGTACAAACATATAATTTATATCAAAATTACCTTTTTAACCTTGTATTTTAAATTAGATTTGCCTTATGTGTAGTATTTGTTGGAGTTATAGGAAGATGAAGAGGCACCCCTTCCTCTTCATCTTCCAACTCATTTATATTCATCTATTAATGGAGGAATATGAAGAGACCTTCTACCCCCTATATATATTGCTTCCAAGACAAAAGGGAGGGAACAACAAGAGAAAGGACAAGTTATGTGTGTGCGTCCAAGCCAATGAAGATCGTGCGAGACAAGCTATGTGCGAGATCTGTGCGAGGTCAAAGAGAAAGGGTTCGTCTCGTATGTATAAGGTCATTGTACAAGGTTCGTCCGAGTGCACATAACGAAGAAGGAGTTATTAAGAAGAACATTCAAGATTGGTTCGTCTAATTACAGAAGAGGGATTTGATTTGTGAACATATGAAGAGCTTTTCGATTCGTTCATGATCGTTCTTCGGATGGCAAAGTCTTTCGGTTTCTTCTCCAAGTGCAGATCACTGTAAGTGTTTAGATTTACAATATTTATTTATGTAGTTCATGCTTTAAAATAACCCACATTGGTATCAGAGCGATAGATTGTAAAAGCATGACTTTACTTTTGTATATCGATCATTTTTTAGCCCTTGTTCGATGTTGCGGCCGGAGTTTGTCTCCGTCATGTTCTTTTCTTGCCGGGCGAGAATCCAACGTAGTTGTCGGGAACTCGCGACTATGTGTCGTGGTTGTTTCGATTTTGCGAGAAAAAGTTTGATTTATTTAAATCAAACGAAAATTTAAAAAAATGAATAAAAAAAAGGGGAGAAAGATGTCCCATTGAAAAAGATGGAACCATAGACCTCTTCCAAGGGAAGAGACGCTCTACCATGAAGTCGTGATAGAAGTTATTTTTAACTCTGGTTCAATTAATTTGAACCAATCTATCCAATTAGACTTAGGTTAAACCATTAGTTGGTTTAATCAGATTAGTTTAGTCCAATCATATCGGATTTTGGTTCAAACCATTTGTTGATTTAATCAGATCAGTTTGGTCCAATTAGGTTGGGTCTAGTTCAAACCATTGGTTGGTTTAACCAGACCAATTTGGTCTAAATTATAACCAGTCTAATTGGTTTGATCAATAAGTTTGACTTAAACGTAAATGGGCTTAAAATTAAACAATAACAATAAGATATCCAATTAGATCAATTCTAATAAGGACAAAGGAATAAGCTAATACTTGAAATCTAATTTCCAAATCGATCGGTCCAGTGTATTAGTCAACTGGAGTTCCTCAAATAAAGAAAATTTATTTTTCTTATTTGCTTATCATTCTGTGTGTTCTATACATATATGTGAATTGAAATGAACTAGTTTTGTTACTGGATTGCCAGTTTGGTACTGACAAAATTATTTTTCAAATCCACATGCCAAGGATGATATACACGATGACCTGTCTCGATGTGTGACAGAATGAGTTGAGGGAGGCGATTGAGGAGATAGAGCAAAGGCTAAGATAAAATGAATTATGTTAACAACTGCACTAGTGTTTGTCCTAGTGGCAGTGATATTAGCTTATTTAATTTGTTAAAGTTTTGTTATTGTTATTGTCGTTATGTACGAACGTATTGGCCCATTTAGTTTATGAAAGTTATATGGTATAGACTGTTGTTATGTACAAATAGTGCTATTTTATGAAAAAAGTCATGTTATATATTAACAAATTCTTACAAATGATTAGTTCATTCTTATAAATGATTAATTTATTTAATGATTAGTTCATTCTTACAAATGATTAGTTCATTTAATGGTTAGTTTATATAATGATTAGTTCATTAATACAAATGATTAGTTCATTTGATGGGATGTGTGTAATAGAATTGATTAATGTTGATTAGATTGGATTATACGAATGATGAGTGAAAACGTAGTTACCACTTGATTTTGTAAACTAATTATAATTTACAATGAGTCAATCATAAATTACATGCATATAAATTACACTGAGTCAATAAATAATGTGTTTATTTATAATAAGATCATGACAACTACGAACATCATAGTTGAACTGAATAAGGGAGAGAGATTAGATGGGGATAACTATAAAATATGATATCTTAAGATACAATATGTTCTTGAGAAACAAAAAGTTCTTGAGACTATGAATCAGTTCATGGAAGAACCTGTTAATGGTTCAATAGCACAGCATAACTTGATCTTGATGCCTATAGGGCATGGAAGAAAAATGACTCCACTACTAAGGGCATATTGATTAGTTCAATGGTAGATGACCTGGTATTTGAGTATGAGCCACTACTATCAGCTCATACCGTCTGGGTGGCCCTTAGAGAGAAATGTAGTGAAGTTAGCTTGAGCAAGCTTCGTCAACTGACAATTAAGTTTGACAGTTATAAAAAGCACCCGAATATTACCATGGCCCAACATCTGAGAGTATTGGGGAATATGATTCGGGAGCTTAAGGCTGCTGGTCATGAGTTGACCGATGAACAACAGGTTCAGGCAGTTATTCGTTCCCTTCCTGATTCTTGGGAAACAATGAAACATAACCTTACTCACAGTGAGAGTATCAAGACTTTCATTGATGTCTCATGTCATATTGAACTGGAGGCGGAGAGAATAGAATCCGCGAGGATTTCTGATCAAGCTTTTGTAGTTGAAGGTTCTGGATCCAAGAATAAGAAAAGATGGTTCAAGAAAGGAAAGAGTAAGGGAATAAAAGTTGGTGCTACTACTGTGCAAGACCCAATCAAGAAGAAAGGAAAGAAGTATGGAAAGAAACCTAAAAGCAAGGTAACTTGCTACAACTATGGCAAGAAGGGTCATTTTGCTCGGGAATGTACTGAGCCGAAAAAGATTCAAGAGTAATGAACCATGTATCTCATGATCGAGCTACGTACGTGGAGTACCATTGCGTACCAGCTGGCAATAAGTGGATATACGTGGGAAATAATGCAAGAACTGAAGTCAAAGGAATTGACACTTGCAAACTCAACCTTCATGGTGGGCGTACCTTATTTCTGTATGATGTCTTGTATGCTCCTGAGATTCAACGGAATCTGGTTTCTGTTAATTGTCTTCTTGAATTGGGTTATTGTTTGAACTTTTATAGTCGTTGTGTGGAACTTCAAATTAACTCTATGTTAATTGGATATGGTTATGTATCAAACGGTTTCATGGTTCTTGATGTAGAACCAGATGTTAATTATGGAAATAATGGTTGTTTTTCAAACATTACTCTTGCTAGCGATACTGATGTTAATGATGAAGTTTGGCATGCTAGATTGAGACATATAGGACAAGAAAGAATGAATATATTAGCAAGAGAGAGTATGCTCGATACTCATGCTAAAGTTGACTTGTCTATATGTGAGCATTGTATTGCTGGAAAAGCAACTAGGAAACCATTTGGTAAGACTATTAGGGCTGAATCACCATTGCAATTGATTCATTCGGATATTTGTGGTCCGATGAACATGAAGGCTAGACATGGTAGTGTTGAGGCAATCTATGATCCGGAGTTACCATGTGTTTTGATGTTTGGGCAAAGGGTTTAAGTTAGGTTTACCCTTGTGATTTAATATATGTATTTGAGTGTGCAGGTGTGCAGGTTACACATATTGACTTAGCTGGACGACTTTGATATGGTGAAGGGTAGCATGGAGACAAGATGGAGACTTGTGTGCACCCGAGGGACCATGATAGCAGGGATGATGAGCCGAGGGGCACGGACTTCGAGGCATGCATGAAGGATGACATGGAGGCAAGCTGGAGGCTTGTGTGCATCCGAGGGACGGGAGCCGAAGACGAAGAGGGTGCGAAGGCAACAGTCAAGGATGCTGGTGAAGAGTCAGCTAAGTTATGAAGGGATAAGAGCCGAGGGAAGAAGACTCCAAGGGCAAGCCGGGAAGTGGACTTCAAAGGGCACATGTGAAGGGTGACATGGAGGCAAGCCAAGGGAAGGCTTGCATGCGCATCCGAGGGACGATAGCCAGAGGAAGAGGACTTCAAGGGGCAAGCCAAGAGAGTGGACTTGAAGGAACACGTAAAGGAGGGTCGTTGGAGTGAGGAAGAGTGATTGTATAAGCTGGGCAGTCGACTGAGAGATAGGTAGTCGACTGCCAGCAAGACTCGAAACTCACAGAATGTTTCTAACCCTGGACCAGTCGACTGCCCTGGGAGCAGTCGACTGGTTAAGTTAGCAGAAAATTCGAACGTTAAGCTGCAACGGTCGATTTTCAGTGGGACCAGTCGACTGCCCTGGGAGCAGTCGACTGGTCGGTTGTTTTTCAGCTTAGAGTTCTATTTAAGAGAACTCGGTTTGGGCTGAAGACCTCTGACGAAACAAGCTTGGTTAGGGCTTGTTAGTAGTCTTAGTGCTCAGAAAGTGTACTTGGGTTTGTGGTGAGGTTTCTCCACCTATAAGGAGCTGCATGAGCTAGCCGAAGGGCATCCGGGGAGTGATCTGTCGAAGGATCAAGGGATCGTCCATCTCACGAACTATCGTGGAGTAGGAGCTTCATCTCTGAACCACGTAAATAGGTTTGTTAGCATTTGTTTGTTTCATTTTAGTATATTCTGCTTGTGCAACTAACCTTGTAGGAAGAACGAATCAAAAGTTGCTATTCACCCCCCCCTCTAGCAAGCCGTCAACGATCTAACAGGTAGTTCATATTTCATTACATTTATTGATGACTTCACGCGTTTTGGTCATGTGTGTTTGATTTCTCATAAATCTGAAGTATTAGATTGCTTTAATCATTATTTGAACGAAGTTGAGAATTAATTGGAAAGTAAGGTTAAAACCTTTCGCATTGACCGTGGAGGTGAATATTTGTTTGATCAGTTCAAGACAATATGTAATGAGAAAGGGATTATTAGACAGTTAACTATCCTTGGGACTCCACAGCAAAATGGAGTTGCTGAAAGAAGAGAAATCGAACTCTTCTTGAAATGGTTAGGTCGATGATAGCTCAAGCTAATTTGCCTATTTCCTATTGGGGAGATGCATTATTGGAAACAACCTACATACTTAACTGGGTGTCTTCTAAATCTGTTACATCTACTACATATGAACTTTGGACAGACAGAAAACCAGATTTAAGTAATCTGAGACCATGGGGCCAGCTGCTTATATTCATGACAAGACTCACAAATATGGAAAATTAGGACCCAGGGGTAGAAAGTATATTTTTGTAAGATATTCTGATACCTCTATGGGTTATGTTTTTATTGGTGAGCAACAAGATGGAACCACCTCTGAAATTGAGTCAAGAGATGTCACTTTTCTAGAAACTGAGTTCCCAACAAGAGATGAAGTTGATAAATCGACTCCTCTATTTACAATAGAGGAGGATACTGTTCCTCTGTCAATGAATTAGGAATCACAGGGGATACCTGAATCTAGTCAACCTAGTGGGAGTAAATGACCTATAAATGAGTTTGTTTCTCAACAGTCTAACCTGCGAAGAAGTAATCGTAAAATTATTCCTCGGAGAAGGTTTGACATTGATAATGAGGCATTAATGATTTTCCCAGTTGATGATGAAGAACCTCGAACAGTTGAGGAAGTATTGAAATGCTCAGTTAAGGAGAAATGGAAAGTTGCAATGGAAGAGGAAATGGAGTCCATGCGAAAGAATCAAGTTTGGGATTTAGTCGATCTTCCTCCGGGCCGCAGGGCTATTGGGAATAAGTGGATTCTCAAAATTAAGAGGAAAGCAGATGGGTCAATTAATCGATACAAAGCTCGTTTGGTTGCAAAAGGATATACCCAAATAGAGGGTATTGATTTTGAAGAGACATTCTCCTCAGTTGTGAAGTTTGTGTCAATACAAGTCACCCTAGCTATAGTAGCATATTTAGACTTAGAATTACATCAAATGGATGTAAAAACTACTTTTCTTAATGGTAATCTTGACGAAGAAATCTATATGACACAACCAGAAGGTTATATATGTTGATGCAGTCTGGCCCTGATTGTTGTTTTAGTGTTGACACCGATTTTAGTTTAGGTTGATTATGATTCTGATTATGATGATAATTAAGTCCTGATCAGTGATTAAGTACGGGTTGATTGAAATCCTAACCTGGAGGGTTAGGTGTGAGAAATCCCGGTGAGTGAAGTCGGGTCCTGGTGAGTGAAGCCGAGTCCTGGTGAGTGAAGTCAGGTGTTGGAAATCCCGGTGAGTGAAGCCGGGTCCTGGTGAGTGAAGTCAGGTGTTGAAAAGTCCTAATTCGGAAGAGGTGGGTGAAAAGTCCTAGCTTGGAGGGCTAGGTGAAAAGTCCTAGCTTAGAGGGCTAGGTGAAAAGTCCTAACTTAGAGGGTTATGTGAAAAGTCCTAACTTGGAGGGTTAGGTGAAAAGTCCCATCTTGGAGAGTTAGGTGAAAAAGTCCTGGCTTGGAGGGTCAGGTCCTAGCTTGGAGGGCTAGGTTTGGAAAGTCCTAATTCGGAAGAGTTGGGTGAAAAGTCCTAGCTTGGAGGGCTAGGTGAAAAGTCCTAACTTGGAGGGTTAGGTGCAAATTCCCAACTTGGAGGGTTAGGCGAAAAATCCTTAGCTTGGAGGGCTAAGGTGGATGAAATCCTAGCTTGGAGGGCTAGGTTGGAGCCCCTGGATCGGTCTAGTGACCGATCAGGGAGATTGGCACGGTGCTCCTTCGTGGATCGGTCTGGTGACCGATCAGGGAGTATGTGTTTCACTCACTGCACAGCTCCTGATCGGTCTGATGACCGATCAGGGAGCCCACAGTGAGTTGAGTTCCCCTGCTGATCTGCTACTGATCGGTCTGGTGACTGATCAGGGATACTATTCAGATCGGACTGGTGAACGATCATTTGTCGCATGGTTCTCACTATGACCGATCAGGGAGCAAGCAACTTCCTCACTGCCCTACTCCTGATCGGTCTGGTGACCGATCAGGGAGTGAACAGTGAGTTGAGTTCCCCTTTAGATCAGCTTCTGAATGGTCCGGTGACCGATCAGAGACTTAGGATTTGATTTTCGAAATTACTATTCATCGAACCTGATCGGTCTGGGTGACCGATCAGGAATCATTCTGATCGGTCTGGTGACCGATCAGGCTTCACTCTGATCGGTCCAGTGACCGATCAGGCCTGTGTTGCCGTGAAGCTGGGAGTCCCAGCGAAACGGTGGATCGGTCCAGTGACCGACCCAAAATCTCTGGATCGGTCTGGTGACCGATCACTTTAATTCAAATACACTGTCAGAAATTTCTGATCGCGTCTGTTTTCACTGCCGATTCTCTGCTACTTGCTGATTTCATTTGATATGCATTGCTAAGCCTCTGTTGGAGTGTGCAGGTGATAGCAGGTGATTCAAACACTCAAGGAGGGTCAATGGGAGGCTTTCCTTGGAGTAGGTTTGTTTGTTTCTCCTTCTCAGGTTTCAACGGCAACTGGAGCAGCTGGCGACTGACGGAGACTCAGCTGGAGAGGAGGTCTTCAGTGGACTGAGTGCTCAGGAAGGTCAGTGGGTTCAGGCTGGCTCAGTGGATGCTGATGAAGCTTGCGATGGTGAGAGGGAGCTTAAGAGACAAAGCTGGATGCAGAGGAGCGGTGGCGAACAAGACAGAAACTTGGGAAGTTTAGCTGGGCTGTGTTCGTGCTCTCTGTTGCTTTGTGCTTGAGCGATCTTTTTACATCTTTGTGAGCTTGTCTTCTCGAGTGTCTCTGTGCTTAACTTATATCTTCTTGAGATCACTTGTGGAGAGGTTTCTCCACCGAGAAGGAGGCTGCTACTATCCGGAGTTCACCGGGGCTTGATCTGTCGACGATCAAGGGATCACCCACCTCACGGGCACGCCAAGGAGTAGGGGCAAGTTATCCCCGAACCTTGTATATCAAGGAGTTAGCGTCGGTTTGCTTTCCCTTTGTGTTTTGCTTGCTGTTCTTTATTTCTGCTTCTGTGTTTTTGTTTCCGCTGCTACTAATCTGATCACGCAGAAGTATCAAAGAGCAAGAAATTGTGTCTGGCTATATTCACCCCCCCCTCTCTAGCCATCCGGGTTCCAACAAGTGGTATCAGAGCTTGGGGCTCTGTTCACGGCTTAACATCCGAGAGCTTACAGTAAGATGGCTGGAAGAGAAGGATTGAGCACAAACCGACCTCCATTCCTCGACGGCACTGATTTTTCATATTGGAAGTCAAGAATGGAGTTTTACTTGAAGACAAACATGTGTTTGTGGTTCGCTGTCAAGGAGGGGTTTTCCCTTCCAAAGGATAATGAAGGAAAGGAGCTCGAGTTTTCCAAGTGGTTGGCTGAGCAAATCCGGAAGGGTGAAGCAAATGCCAAAGCTGTGGTCACCTTACAATGTGGGATGACCAAAGAGCAATTGATCAAGATTGGTCCCTTCACCTCTGCCAGAGACTTGTGGAACAAATTCCTTGAGCTCCATGAAGGAACTCAAGACACCCGGACAGCCAAGAAGGATCTCCTTCACAGCCAACTCCAGAACTTGACAATGGGAGAAAATGAAACGGTAAGTATGCTTCATTGTCGAGTCAAAGAATTATTGAATGGTCTCCACTCCATTGGTGAAGAGGTAGAAAATCGAGACCTAGTGAGGTATGTCCTTAAATCATTTCCTAGGAATGCCTTGTGGTCATCCATGGTGGATGCTTACAAGGTTTTCAAGGACTTATCATTTGTTAAGTTAGAGGATTTATTTTGTGAGATGGAATTACATGAGATCTCTAACAAAAGTCCAAAGGAGAAAGGTATTGCTTTAGTGGCAGGTGACAACAAGAAGAAGAAAGAAAAAGAGGAGGAGGACATCCACTGTCACGTGGCTCTAGTGGCACTACAAGAGTCAAAGGAGGAGAGTGATGAATCAAATGACTCCTCAACCGCGCCTTCATCATCTTCGGATGATGAAGAGGTAATTTCTCCCGAGTTAGATAAGTGCTATAGAGCTATCGCATGTTTAACCAAATTGTTAAAGAACTCTAAGAATAAGGTTAAGTCATTGAAGTTGGAAGTAAAAGAATTAAAATCCTCTAAGGTTGAGGATATTAATGACTTCCATAATGAATCACTTGAGAATGAGAATAAGATCTTGAAGGGTGAAATTGAAAATCTCAAGATTGTTCTTAAGAAATTTTCAACAAGCACCAAAACCCTAGACATGATCTTGAACTCCCAAAGGGCGGTTTACAACAAGGCCGGTATAGGTTACCGACCTAAAGAACCGACCTTTGTGTCATTAATGTCTAGAACCTATTTTAGATCATCAAATGATTCTAAGGTTCGAAAAGTCAAAAAGAAATTGACTAAGGCATGGGTGCCAAAGTCATTCATTGTAGATTCTTTAGGTCCCAAAATTTGCATACCTAAAACCTCAATATTTAGAATTGTATAAGCATGGGTTGAGGGGGAGCATCTATCAACATGGGTGGTTGATATTTGGTGCTCCAAATATATAGCCATTCCTAATTAGGAATGTGCTCATCATTTCATCAAATGCACATGAATGGTTTAGATTAACATATAACTTGCTCTTGCCATGGATTGCTTAGGATAATAAGTTTTTCTTGTTGCAATTTATGTTTTCCTACAATTCATGATTTATGATATGTCTTATGTCAAGCCTAAGGAGTCAATATTCTTGTATATGTTATACAAACATGAATACATGCTAAAGAACAAGGGTTGACACATAGTTTGTACTAATAAGACATCACCAAACAAAGAACATAAGCTTAAGATTTAGGCTTAAATTTTTCTCAAGGTATTTTATTTGGTGAACATGATCAAGTATGCCATGATTTACTGTATGTGTTGGTAACGTTAATGTATTGCATGCAAATGTTTGAGGAATATTTAGTTTGTGATGATCATCATAAAACCTCACAAGGCAATATCAATGCATGCTTTTAAAATGTTTTTAAAACTGGTTAAATGAGATAAAAGCATGTCGAACAATCATGTGTTTGAAAGCTTGATCATGTTTTGATACTAATTTGATACAAGCATGTTTTTAAAAATTTGATCATATTTTTGTTTGTATCATGAAATCGGATCATGTTTTGGAAATTTGATATTAGTATCATATTTCGATAATTGTTTGAAGAAATGTATTTTGATTAAGGAAACCCTTTAGGACCAATGGGATTAAAACTAATTGATTTAGGGTTTGGGAATGGTAAGAGTTGAAACGAACGCTTCTGAAACTGATCAGTTTCAGAAAACATTCTGTGTCAGACCTGATCGGTCCACCGACCGATCAGGACTCACCCTGATCGGTCTGGTGACCGATCAGGAATCATACTGATCGGTCCGATGACCGATCAGATCATCACTGATCAGAGGTATCAGACTACTCCTCAGTCCGATCCCCTTTTTCATCCAATTGTATCAGTGTAATGATCATACCACACACAAATCTGATACAAACCAAGTACAATTGAAACATACTTGATCATCCATTGGTACAAACCTGGTACTAAGTGAGTACAAGTTGGTTCAAGTGTTCAAATATGGGTAGGAACTTTTAAAACCCTTAATTTTCAGAAATTTTTCTGAAACATCAAGTGTTAAACAAACCTAATACTGATTTGATACAAACCTATGTTAGGATGTTCAATTTCATAAGAAAGGGTTTGTTGAGTCATGACTCTTGTTCTTAATGTCGTGTTTCGGAAATTTTTCTGAAATAACGAATCTCAATAGAGTCTACATCCCTATTGTGGAATGCAAATTGTTAATGCAGTCTGATCAGAAATGTATCAGAGTTTCAGGAATTTTTCTGAAATTTGATCGCTCCCCAGACTAATCAGATATGTTTCTGTATCACGTGATCAACGAACCTGATCGGTCACGGAGACCAATCAGGACTATGTGTCAGATACAGATGCATTCCTTACTTGTCATGTGAAGCATATACGTATTTGACCATGATATACTTCTATATATGTCTTCACATGAAATTCACACTTTTTGGCGTATGATGCATATACATTGTTGCCATGATACATTTATGGTATATGCCTCTCATATGCGATTCAAAAAGTATCCTTTGATTATTTTGGGTTTGGGGAGAGACTCTTGGTTTGAGGGGGAGGTATGTTTAAACTTAATAATCATACCCTTTTCGATGTTTGACAAAGGGGGAGAGAATGACTGATTAAGTTTATGGTTATTATAGGGGAAGGATCATGATTCCCTTATGAGGATTGAATTGATTGATACATAAACTTAAATCGGGTTGTCAAACAACAAAAAGGGGGAGATTGTTGATGCAGTTTGGCCCTGATTATTATTTTGGTGTTGACACCGATTTTAGTTTAAGTTGATTATGATTCTAATTATGATGATGATTAAGTCCTGATCAGTGATTAGGCACGGGTTGATTGAAATCCTAACCTGGAGGGTTAGGTGTGAGAAATGCCGGTGAGTGAAGCCGGGTCCTGGTGAGTGAAGCCAGGTGTTGGAAATCCCGATGAGTGAAGCCGGGTCCTGGTGAGTGAAGCCAGGTGTTGGAAATCCTGGTGAGTGAAGCTGGGTCCTGGTGAGTGAAGTCAGGTGTTGAAAAGTCCTAATTCGGAAGAGGTGGGTGAAAAGTCCTAGCTTGGAGGGCTAGGTGAAAAGTCCTAGCTTGGAGGGCTAGGTGAAAAGTCCTAACTTGGAGAGTTAGGTGAAAAATCCTAACTTGGAGGGTTAGGTGAAAAGTCTCATCTTGGAGAGTTAGGTGAAAAAGTCCTGGCTTGGAGGGTCAGGTCCTAGCTTGGAGGGCTAGGTTTGGAAAGTCCTAATTCGGAAGAGTTGGGTGAAAAGTCCTAGCTTGGAGGGCTAGGCGAAAAGTCCTAACTTGGAGGGTTAGGTGCAAATTCCCAACTTGGAGGGTTAGGTGAAAAATCCTTAGCTTGGAGGGCTAAGGTGGATGAAATCCTAGCTTGGAGGGCTAGGTTGGAGCCCCTGGATCGGTCTGGTGACCGATCAGGGAGATTGGCACGGTGCTCCTTCGTGGATCGGTCTGGTGACCGATCCAGCGATGATTGATCGGTCTGGTGACCGATCAGAGAGTATGTGTTTCACTCACTGCACAGCTCCTGATCGGTTTGGTGACCGATCAGGGAGCCCACAGTGAGTTGAGTTCCCCTGCTGATCTGCTCCTGATCGGTCTGGTGACCGATCAGGGATACTATTCAGATCGGACTGGTGAACGATCATTTGTCGCAAGGTTCTCACTATGACCGATCAGGGAGCAAGCAACTTCCTCACTGCCCTACTCCTGATCGGTCTGGTGACCGATCAGGGAGTGAACAGTGAGTTGAGTTCCCCTTTAGATCAGCTTCTGAACGGTCCGGTGACCGATCAGAGACTTAGGATTTGATTTCCGGAATTACTGTTCATCGAACCTGATCGGTCTGGGTGACCGATCAGGAATCATTCTGATCGGTCTGGTGACCGATCAGGCTTCACTCTGATCGGTCCAGTGACCGATCAGGCCTGTGTTGCCGTGAGGCTGGGAGTCCCAGCAAAACGGTGGATCGGTCCAGTGACCGACCCAAAATCTCTGGATCGGTCTGGTGACCGATCACTTTAATTCAAATACGCTGTCAGAAGTTTCTGATCGCGTCTGTTTTCACTGCCGATTCTCTGCTACTTGCTGATTTCATTTGATATGCATTGCTAAGCCTCTGTTGGAGTGTGCAGGTGATAGCAGGTGATTCAAACACTCAAGGAGGGTCAATGGGAGGCTTTCCTTGGAGCAGGTTTGTTTGTTTCTCCTTCTCAGGTTTCAACGGCAACTGGAGCAGCTGGCGACTGACGGAGACTCAGCTGGAGAGGAGGTCTTCAATGGACTGAGTGCTCAGGAAGGTCAGTGGGTTCAGGCTGGCTCAGTGGATGATGATGAAGCTTGCGATGGTGAGAGGGAGCTTAAGAGACAAAGCTGGATGCAGAGGAGCGGTGGCGAACAAGACAGAAACTTGGGAAGTTTAGCTGGGCTGTGTTCGTGCTCTCTGTTGCTTTGTGCTTGAGCGATCTTTTTACATCTTTGTGAGCTTGTCTTCTCGAGTGTCTCTGTGCTTAACTTGTATCTTCTTGAGATCACTTGTGGAGAGGTTTCTCCACCGAGAAGGAGGCTGCTACTATCCGAAGTTCACCGGGGCTTGATCTGCCGACGATCAAGGGATCGCCCACCTCACGGGCACGCCAAGGAGTAGGGGCAAGTTATCCCCGAACCTTGTATATCGAGGTGTTAGCGTCGGTTTGCTTTCCCTTTGTGTTTTGCTTGCTGTTCTTTATTTCTGCTTCTGTGTTTTTGTTTCCGCTGCTACTAATCTGATCACGCAGAAATATCAAAGAGCAAGAAATTGTGTCTGGCTATATTCACCCCCCCTCTTTAGCCATCCGGGTTCCAACAATATATAGCTGAGAGCCAAAAGAATAATGTATGTAGACTTGAAAAGTCTATGTATGGGCTAAAGCAGACGTCAAGGCAATGAAACATAAGATTCAATGATGTTATTTTGTCTTATAGTTTCAAAATGATCAATGAAGATCCTTGTGTTTACCTAAGGAATGATAAAGAATAGTTTGTCATTTTATCATTATATGTTGATGATATGCTAATAGCTGGAAGTGACCTAAAGTTTATGATTGAAGTCAAGTCTTGGCTTTCATCACAATTTGACATAATAGACATGGGAAAAGCTGAGTACATCTTAGGAGTACTGATTATTCATGATCGATCAAAAAGACTTTTGGATTTGTCCCAAGAAGCTTATATCACTAAAATACTACAACACTTCAATATGTTTGATTGCAACGTTAAACAAACGCCTACAGCGAAACGTGTTGTTCTGAGCAAAAGAATGTCTCTCAAGACTCCTGAAGAGATAGCCGATATGAAGAAAAAATCATATGTTAGTGTCATTGGTAGTTTGATGTATATGATGTTGTGTACTTATCCCGATATAAGCTATGTTGTCGGCTTAGTTAGTCGTTTCCAGTTAAACCTAAGATCGAGACACTGGAAAGCAGTGAAAAGGATCAAAGCTGAGCCAGAAGGGCTCTACAGATGCATATTGGGCAAGGGACCTTGATAACAGAAAATCCATATCTAGCTATGTCTTCTTGCTAAATGGTGGCGCCATCTCATGGAACAGTAAGAAATAAGTTTGTGTAGCGCTGTCGAAATAGGCTTGTGTAGCCCTGTCAAACAGGCTTATGGAGCGCTGTTGACAATGGAGGCTGAGTATGTGGCTTGTACAGCAGCTGTACAAGAAGCTGTGTGGTTGAGAAGATTCTTTAAGCATCTAAAGATTGCTGAGGATAGTGGGAGTCCTGTTACAGTGTATTGTGACAATCAAGCTGCTATAGCTTTTTCCAAGGATCCTAAATATCACAGCAAAGGCAAACACATAGAAATTTTGTAAGGGATATTATTGATAAGAAAAAGATAATTCTTGAGTACATCCCTACACAAGCAATGCTTGCATATCTTTTAACTAAGCCATTGACTAAAGAGTCATTTCATGGACATGTGACGTCTTTGGAACTATGCAAGATATAACACATTGTAAAAATTGTTATATATATGAAATGTCATAATCTATTCAGTGTAAATATATTTGTTATATTTGGATAAAAGTCTCGATGAGCATGTTGGCAGACTAAGGTTGGTCCACTCACATGGACAATCGTCTCTATTTGTTGAGTATAAATAGAGGTAAGACCATTACTTATGAGACAGTTTATGTAGTTGTGAATAGAGACATACTCATAAGTTGATGTTGCCTTGTTTTTTGTATCAAGATGAGATCATTTATGTAATGATCGAAGTAAATGCACCCACCATTTACTAAACCTGTTAAAGGCCAGATTAGAATTCATAAGTTGAATTCGGATTAGACATTAGGTATGTCTAAATCGAAATCTGTACGATGTTAAAATTTGAGAAAAATATGCACTTTTTTTGGTAAAGAGAAAAACATCGTAGCATGTGATTCATACCACATGTGCTATAGCGACAATAAGGATAGTAGGAGAATGGATCTCTGCTTCTCTAATATGTGAGACCCTTGAGATTATAAGTTAATCTCAATTTTACCCTAAGTGACTATTTAGCAGTCTACTTGGAGTTTTAATCAGTGATTGCTACTTTAGTGTGTATCCTATTGGCTATGGATGATTCGGTCTATGGAGCATAACTAGGAAAGCGACTGATTAGAATGAATAGATTCTAGCTAAAAAGAAAGATTAAAATTGATTTACATTTGTAATACTTATTCACTAGTCGACCAGTTATATTTTTTTTGTTATGTACTTAAAAATGTAATTGTGAATAAATGTATTGATTAGAGATGTTGAACATGCTCTTGACATAGTGGTCAATTGAGAGATTAGAGATGTTCATATTGATGTAAATATTTAATCTGGGGTAAAGACAAGTTATTAATGTCTCAGATTTATTCTATAGAGCAGCTAAGTTAAGTGTAACAACTTTCTTAGCAGTAATTACTCAGTGTGCTTGCTGTCGCACGAACCATTTTTCCTGGAGTATGAATTGAATGTTCTTATATGGTCTTTGTGACTAGATGACCTATATGGATTGACTTGGACGAGTGGGAGATGTTGGAGTTATAGGAAGATGAAGAGGCACCCCTTCCTCTTCATCTTCCAACTCATTCATATTCCTCCATTAATGGAGGAATATGAAGAGACCTTCTACCCCCTATATATATTGCTTCCAAGGCAAAGGGGAGGGAACAACAAGAGAAAGGACAAGTTATGTGTGTGCGTCCAAGCCAATGGAGATCGTGCGAGACAAGCTATGTGCGAGATCTGTGCAAGGTCAAAGAGAAAGGGCTCGTCTCATGTGTATAAGGTCATGTGCAAGGTTCGTGGCGCCCGGGAGCACGGGGGCGCCCGGGAGCATGGGGGCACCTGGGAGCATAAGCTTCCGAAGCGTTTTCTTGCTTAACTTGTTTTGCCTTGACCTTGGGGGCACCCGGGACACTGGGGGCGCCTTGCCCAACTGCTTGCCCCTCTCCTTTGGGGCGTTCTGAGCTGCAGAGACATATTCCTTCGGTCCTGCATCCAAGGTTAGTCCAAAACAACACATAGCAATAGAATATTAGGTTTATACAACCTTAGCTGTCTTGGTTCTGACTTTGGGTCTCCAAAATGGAGCCCTAGGTCGAACCGACGCCTACTGTTCCCTCGACGGGGAACGCGTCCTCACCTACTCCTCTCAGGAGAATTTACCTGTTGCCAACCGGCTCCTCCGGTTGGACTTTTGCCCAGCTGTCCTTCGCTAGGTGCCTAGCTGTCCTTCGCCAGGTCTTCAGTACCAAGCAGTCCTTCGCCTGGTGCCCAGCAGTCCCTTAAGCAGTCCTTCGCCTGGTGCCCAGCAGTCCTTCGCTAGGTCTTCAGTACCAAGCAGTCCTTTGCCTGGTGCCCAGCAGTCCTTCGCCAGGTCTTCGGTTTCAAGCAGTCCTTCGCCTGGTGTTAGGGTTCCGATGCCTAGCAGTCCTTCGCTAGGACTTTGTTTCCTGGCAGTCCTTCGCCAGGTGCCTAGCAGCCCTCGCTAGGACTTTATTTCCTGGCAGTCCTTCGCCAGGTGCCTAGCAGCCCTTCGCTAGGACTTCTTTATGCACACTCAAGTAACTTTATTAGATCACAAATAAACTTAACTTTGAATCCTTTGCCAATATCAAAACAAGGTTCGATATGGTGCTTCCTGCACCAACACTCATTTTAGTGAACTTCCTCTTATACCCCTCCCGCTAACTACTGTCTTTCTCTTTCTCTCTCAGTAATGAATTTCGAGACGTCTGAACATGTTTTTTCAGACATTTTATTTTAAAATAATATATTATGTAATCGACTAAAAAATGTGAGGTAAAAATTGAAAAAATATTTCAATTAAAAAAATATCTCATCCAACATGATTTAAAAATATAAATAGATGATTTTTTATATTTGATTAATATAAATTAATATATTAAATAATATTTAATAAATATATTAATATATATAAAAATTGAAATCGGTTGATTTCAGGCAGCGTGAGCCTGTTGGGTCTGAAATCTTTTGATTCAGGTCCACGTTGGCCCTGAAATATTTTGATTCAGGACCGACATAGACTCATTTTTTTTATTTTAAAAATATATTAATATATAAAAAATTTTATCAAAACACGTAATTGCATATTAAAACGCAGGGTCTGAAGTCACGCTAGGAGGGCCTGAAGTCACGTTGGATTTCAGTTTTTGATTTCAGGCCCACGTTCGGCCTGAAATCTTTTGATTCAGGCTTGACGTGGACTCAAATTTTTTTTCTATTATAAAATATATTAATATATAAAAAACCCTATCAAAACACGTAATTTCAGATTAAAACGTAGGGTCTGAAGTCACGCTAGGAGGGCTTGAACACGATCTTGGATAAATATAAGTAAATTAAATTAAAATATCAATAGTTCTAGTTAGAGTTGAGCTAGGAGATGATATTTTTGGTGTCCAAACTTCTAATGATTATAAATTATGTTGCAATAGGAGATTTTTAGGTCTATCAGTGGGTTTTCACCAAAACCCATTGATGGACCTAGGATATTTGGATTTCTCAAAATTCAATATCAATAGTTAGAGTTGAGCTAGGAGATGGTATTTTTGGTGTCCAAACTTCTAATGATTATAAATTATGTTGCAATAGGAGATTTTTTGGTCTATTAGTGGGTTTTCACCAAAATTCACTGATGAACCTAGGATATTTGGATTTCTCAAAATCCAATATCAATAGTTAGAGTTGAGCTAGGAGATGATATTTTTGGTGTGCAAACTTCTAATGATTATAAATTATGTTGCAATAGGAGATTTTTAAGTCAACCAGTGGGTTTTCACCAAAACTCACTTATGGACCTAGGATATTTGGATTTCTCAAAATCCAATATCAATAGTTAGAGTTGAGCTAGGAGATGATATTTTTGGTGTCCAAACTTCTAATGATTATAAATTATGTTGCAATAGGAGTTTTCTAGGATGAATTAGTGGGTTTCGATGAAAACTCACTGATGGACCTAGAATACTTGGATTTCTCCATACTTGATATTTCTATTTAGAATTTACTTAGGAGATGTTATTTCTGATGTGCAAATTTAGTACCAATAATTTTCAGTTATGTTCTCTAACCGTATCAGTTGGCACATAAAGATATATAAATATGACTGCATCTTGGGCACAGTTAAAAGAAACATCTCTTTCAACATGATTTTAAAAATATAAAGAGATAATTTTTATATTTGATTAATCTAAATTAATATAATAAATAATATTTAATAAATATATTAATATATAAAAACCCTATCAAAACACGTAATTTCATATTCAAATGCAGGGCTTGAAGTCATCCTAGGAGGGCCTGAAGTCAAATAACTTTAGACCCTATAAATAATTAATTTAATAAATAATGATTAAATATAAAAAATATTTTTAAAATAAAAAATTTCAATGCTCTTGGTCCTGAAGTCATCTGACTTCAGCCCTCCATCAGTTTTTTTTTCAAGCAAACGACAGAAGTTTTTTTTGTTCAACACTTGAATTGCTATGTTTCCAGAGAGTCATAAGATTCTGTTGTCGGGATTAAGCAGCAGAAATTGTTTAGACACATCAAACTTCAGCCGTTTGCTTGAAAAAAAAACTAATGGAGGGCCTGAAGTCGGATGACTTCAGGCCCAAGGACACTGAAAATTCTTTTATTTTAAAAATATTTTTTTTATATTTAATCATTATTTATTAAATTAATTATTTATAGGGTCTGAAGTTATTTGACTTCAGACCCTCCTAAGATGACTTCAGGACCTGCGTTTGAATATGAAATTACGTATTTTGATAGAGTTTTTATATATTAATATATTTATTAAATAGTATTTAATATATTAATTTAGATTAATCAAATATAAAAAATTATCTCTTTATATTTTTAAAATCACGTTGAAAGAGATGTTTCTTTTAAATGTGCACAAGATGTAGTCATATTTATATGAAAAAAATTTGAGTCCATGTCAGGCCTGAATCAAAAGATTTCAGGCCCAACATGGGCCTGAAATCAAAAACTGAAATCCAACGTGACTTCAGACCCTCCTAGTGTGACTTCAGACCCTGCGTTTTAATATGAAATTATGTGTTTTGATAGGTTCTTTTATATATTAATATATTTTTAAAATAGAAAAAAATTTGAGTCCACGTCGAGCCTGAATCAAAAGATTTCATGCCCAACGTGGGCTTGAATCAAAAGATTTCAAGCCCAACGTGAGCCTGAAATCAAAAATTTCAGGCCCACGCTGGGCCTGAAGTATTTTGATTTCAGGCCCACACTAGGCCTGAAATCTTTTGATTTCAAGCCAGCGTGGGCCTGAAATATTTTGATTTCAAGTCCACACTGCCTGAAATCACTAGATTTCAATTTATATATATATATATATATATACAGGTCCACACTGCCTGAAATCACTAGATTTCAATTTATATATATATATATATATATATATTAATATATTTATTAAATATTATTTAATATATTAATTTATATTAATCAAATATAAAAAATTATCTATTTATATTTTTAAATCAGGTTGGATGAGATATTTTTTTAATTGAAATATTTTTTCGATTTTTACCTTACGTTTTTAGTCGATTACATAATATATTATTTTAAAATAAATGGTCTAAAAAAGCATATTTAGACGTCTCGAAATTCGTTACTGAGAGAGAAAGAGAAAGACATTAGTTAGCGAGAGGGGTATAAGAGGAAGTTCACTAAAATGAGTGTGTCTTTTGGTAAAAATAAAATCATGGTACGCCTTTTGATAAATATCAATTCTTGGGTACGCCCTTTGGTAAAAAGTCAGTTGAATCATACTAGTCTATTTATTACTCATTTTTATATTTGTTATTTTATTTTTGAATTATTTCTTGAATTGAGAGATATCATACTTAGGATGCGTTTGGTTCAAATTATCAGATATAATCTTAGTTATGTGATTACCAAATAATCACATAACCAAGGTAATAGGGAATGAAACATAACCTGAAGTTGTTTGATTCAATTTAGGTAATCAAATAAAATCTTGTTTGTTTCGAGGTAATAGTCTATGACATAATATAATATTTTACCGTATTACCCTTTAGTTAAATTTAAGTATAATAATATTATATGCTTATAAATTTAAAATAAAAAAGTAAGATGATATTATATACATATTCGTACCCTCGGTCGTCGGCCGTCGCCGATGGTCGCTGGCTGCCATTGCCGCTTGTCGGCCGTGAATTATGGCCGGCCATCGACGGTGGTCGCTGGCCGTCGTTGCCGGTCGTCGGCCTCGAATAATGGCCGACCGTCGACGGTGGTCGGCCGCGAATAATGGTCGCCGATCGTCGTTGCCGGTCATCGGCCACGAATAATGGTCGTCGGCCGTCGTTGCCTGTCGTCGGCCGTGAATAATGGTCGCCGGCCGTCGTTGCCAGTCGTCGGCCGCCAATGATGGTGGCCGGCCATCGTTGACGGTCGTCAGCCGCGAATAATGGTCGCCGGCCGTCGTTGCCGGTCGTCGGCCGCGAATAATGGTCGCCGGCCGTCGTTGCCCGTCGTCGACCGCGAATAATGGTCACCGGCCGTCGTTGCCGTTCGTCGACTGCGAATAATGGTCGCCTGCCGTCGTTGCCGGTCGTCGACCGCGAATAATAGTCGTCGGCCATCGTTGCCGGTCATCGGCCGCGGATAATGGTCGCCGGCCGTCGTTGTCGGTCGTCGGCCGCCGACGGTTGCTGGTCACCAGCCGCCGGCGGTGGTCACCTGCCATCGTTGCCGGTGACCGGACGCGAATAATGCCTCTTTTGCTAAGGTAAATATTGGAGGATAATTTTTTAAAAAAATAAGTTTCATAACTCTGGAATCAAGAAAAACCATACTTTCCTGAGGTTTTCCAATTCCAGGTTGTATGCCCCTTTTGTTGACGTGTCGGGCATCGATCATTACTTGGGAATCGCTGATTATCTAAATCAAACATGATTTTTATGGATAACCTTGGATGGATAACCAAGGTTATCAATGATAATCTTCAACTAAACGCACCCTTATAGTTTATCAATGGCTTATTATTTTATTTTATTTTTTTGTCTATAACACAACCATTTTTCATTTACAAATAGAATCTTTTTGAATATTCAAATTAAAATCGAATCGAATTTATTAAATCTAAATTAATTAAATGTTTTTCGACCAACTAAATCTATTGATTTTTACTATATTAAAATTTAACAGTCCAATTAAAAAATTGGTTAATGTTGTCTGTAATCAAATTAAATATTTTTTAAAAATATTAATATTTTTTAATAAAATAAATAAATTTCTAATAAAAAAGAAAAAGAATTTAATATTTTGTATTATTTAAAAACATTGAATTAAATTTATTTTTAAAATTTATAATTGAAACTGAACCAATTTAATTGTGATATTTTTTTAAAAAAAAATCAGACTATTTGAATAAATCAAATTGAGTTTTAATTTGGTAGATTATTTCGATTTTACTAACATTAATTTTAAAGTTGTCCTTATTTTGAATTGTTGAAATATACCACTTTAAATAGTATTCTAGATAGAAAAGTGATCCCGGCCTAGCTTACGTGTCACTTGATTGGCCAGCCTAGCACCGTCTAGGGACGAGTTGGATTAGCCTCGTAGATACTGGGTAGGACGAGGAGCGAGGTAGGAACCCTATCGCTCACTCAGCTTAGGAGAAACCGACCGAGCCGACTGTAGACGATGCTTCAACCCGAGTTCTCGAGCAGAACGCCGAGTAATCGACCTCGCCTGATGCCCAAAACACCTCTTACTAAGGGTTAGCACACAAGGTTCCAGGGATCGAGCTCGGAACGGGCTGGTTGCCCTACTCGCCGAGTCAGCGGAGGTGGTCACAGGATTGCTTTGGCACACAACTCTCGCCCGGGCCGCCGAGTCCATCCGAGCCTTCTCGGACTCGAGCAGGAGCTTTGCTTCACTCAGGAAATTATACAGGTAACCCGGTCTCACTCAGGTCAGCCAAGCGGCGGGTCGGTAATTTACCTAAGCTTCTATTTGCCCGACCCCACTATCTGCCATCATATTAAATGACTCTAGTACGGGGGTCGGCGTAGCCCTTACCCATTTATAGTGCACGTCGTAGGCGGCACATTAAATGACCCTAGTACGGGGTCGGCGTGGGTCTTACCCATTTATAGCGCACATCGCGGACGTCCCTTCAAACCCGTACTTCCTGTACTTCTGTCCGGAGCAGACACCTCACACCATGTCGCCCTGACAAGCTGCACAGCGCCACTCGGTGCCCTGAGCTGACAAACCCATACCCTTGTCTCGGTCTGGTACGGAAGATTCACGCGGACAGGGCCTTGTCAGCTCCCCCGGCTATATAAGCCCCTCTCCTCTTCAACCCTCAGGTATGCGCAACTGTTTATTTCGTCCACTGTTTCCTGCTTTTTTGCTCTCTTCTCTCGTGCGTGGGCTAACTTGACCGTCGGAGAGGCTGACCGGGGATTTTTCCCTGCGGGTTTGCTAACGGTCCTTTCTTGCAAGTCATCCGCCGGCGTCAGCAATTCGTGCCACTCGGGAGACCGCCACACTCTTGGA
This sequence comes from Boesenbergia rotunda, assembly GCA_024364735.1. Lineage (NCBI taxonomy): Eukaryota > Viridiplantae > Streptophyta > Magnoliopsida > Zingiberales > Zingiberaceae > Boesenbergia > Boesenbergia rotunda. The sequence goes on along the minus strand of JAGFNQ010003689.1, from coordinate 74,267 downwards.
ATTCCACCTCATTCGGCGACAGGATCAAAAAAGTAAAATCCTCGAGTAAAAGTGCCGTGATTTGATTATGATAGATTAGATATTTAAAATTTGAGACTCAGTTGTAATTCATTATGAGAGGTTTTTTTATTTAATGGATAGTGTATCTGAGATTAGGATGAGTATCCACGAACATATCTTAATCTATTTAGTGACTGTTGAAATTTTTCGTGAAATTATACCCATAATCCTAGGATTAATAGGGTCAGCTTGAATACATGATGCCCACTAGATAGAAAAGTAAAACCATATATATATAAAAGACTACTATAAAAAAAAAAAAAAAGATTATGGCATCTCCCATTAGTGATGGCATGATGAGAAACACAAGTAGTAATCATGATCCGAGCCTGTGCACTCATCAAAGGGAAGTGCTAGTGTTGCCTTCATGATCACTAAACCTGGAAAAAAAAATAGAATCAAAAGAACCCACAGCATTGGCATGCACTCAACCAGGTTTCGATTTTCATTTGACCAAATGGCCAAAAGTTCATGATTAGCATGAGGCAAAGAAAAAATCATTTTTTTTAAAAAAAACATCGTATATATAATTATGTACTGGTAGTTAATGCAAGTGGAGCATTTGGATGTGATTAGTCGGGATTCATAGGGTCCACATGCCCATGAACTCATGCGAAATTAAATTCATTTTAGAATATGCCAATGATATTATTCAGTGACTAAATGACTATATCTCGTGAGTTGTTATTAGATGAGATTAATTTAGAACAAGATGCAAATTCAATGATGCAAAGTTCGTTATGCAATTTTGATGGGAACGGCCACAAGCTTTTATGCTAATATGAGTCATTTCAATAATACACTGGATTCTAATTCCATGATTCACTGTCTCCATAATGTTTGATAGGTATGGCAGGACCCTTCTGGGTGGATAGGGAGGTCAATAATATTAGTTGATGTAGAAGTTAAAGTCAAGGAAGATCAATTTAAGCGATATGATCTCACGTTAGCTAGGTGCCAATTGGAGAAGAGTCGATTGGACATCAACTCGGACTCAACTCCCCAAGGTCCAATAAGATATATCCGACTAGACCACAGCAGCGTCTCACCCCATCAAGACGATAGCCTCGGCTCCCTTAGCTCCGATCATCCCCATAGGAAGTCGTTTTCGATGCTGAGCTCAGATAAGTCCGATCGGATGCACTGAGGGCTCATACACCCTTCCAAACGGTCTGTAAGCTAGTCATTGATCCAAAAGCTAATCTGTTAGATGGGCCTTCCCTGTAAGGTCAAACAAACAAGTCAGAGGCATTTGACATTGTAGCTCTACCAAGATACGGAATTATAATCATATCTATGAGTGACAAGACCTTCTGACACAATCAAAATACGACAGGCTCATTTAGTTGACACAACACCTCATTAATACAAAGATTATTATGATATTATAAAAGGGGTCCCTTGTCCATAAGCACAGGTATGTTTCTGTAGATTCTTACACCCCTCATTTTTTTTGAGTAATGATAAAGAGAGTGAATTTGGGAGAGTGAATGGCGTGGCAGTTATTGTATACACGTCCGATCACCAATCGGACACCACCGGCGGCCTCTGATCACCGTCCCGAATCAAACTATGTCCTAAGAAGATCTGTGAACTCATCGGGAATCGCCGTAATTATGATCTCGTCGCATTCACCGTTAATCCAGCGAGATCTTAATTACCGACGACCCTGTCGGGTTCACCATCTTCTTAGGAGATAGTTTGATTCGGGACGACAATCAGAGGTCATCGGTGGTGTCCGATCGGCGATCGAACATGTACACATTAACTACACATCATTCACTCTCCCAAATTCACTCTCCCAATTATTACTCCATTTTTTTTCTAACTTGACCTCATTTTCTTATAAGCTGACGAAAGCATTGGAGTGACTGCGCTAGGAATTCCTCTGACCTACTAACTAACGTTTTTTGGCAGCGTAGCTGCCATCCATGCCCTTTGCACACGAGGTCTTCTCGTGGTTAGTGATCCTGTCGACAAGCGAAGTCCGGTTCTCCTTCGGATGACTCGGTCTGAATAAGATGACCCGATCTGCTGTAACTCGGGGGGTCGGACTCGGGCTCAAATAGAGATCAGGTTCAAGTCACTTGGCTCGGACCGAAGTAGAGCTTACAAAGTGGTGGTGTAGTTGCAAAATGGCAGCAATCCCCTCTCTGAGGCTCAAATGGGGTTTATATAGGGGAAGGAAAGCCCTCTGCCATGGCAGAGACGTCCCATCTCATTAAGGATGAGTCAGTTGTCAGACTGTATAACCGGCAGCTCTGGTAGCTTTATGAGGCTGACACAGCCGTCTGCCAGTCTGTTCGGGTTGTCCCCTCAGTCCTCAATTAATGTTGGCGGCTCTGTCAGGTCATGATTATGTCAGAAATCCCCTTCTGACAATGGGGAGATTCAGATGATCTTTACTGCTGCTGCGACCCTTCACTCACTCTGGTTCGGTCGCCCAGGGTCTGTCACCCTGGGTCGGCCACCCTGTCACTCTGGGTCGGTTGGGTGAGTCCGGGTCGTAAGTCTCTACGCGTGGGGCTAACTCGGGGCGTTCGGCTAGAGACAATCGAGTTGAGTGGCTGACCTCGGGTGACTGACCCCGAGCGGCCGACCTCGGGTGACTGAACCCGAATGACTGACCCCAAGTGGCTGACCTCGGGTGACTGAACCCGAATGACCGACCCCGAGTGGCCGACCTCGGGTGACTGACCCCGAGTGGCTGACCTCGGGTGACTAAACCCGAATGACCGACCCCGAGTGGCCGACCTCGGGGTGACTGACCCCGAGTGGCTGACCTCGGGTGACTGAAACCGAATGACCGACCCCGAGTGGCCGACCTCGGGTGACTGACCCCGAGTGGCTGACCTCGGGTGACTGAACCCGAATGACCGACCCCGAGTGGCCGACCTCGGGTGACTGACCCCGAGTGGCTGACCTCGGGTGACTGAACCCGAATGACCGACCCCGAGTGGCCGACCTCGGATGACTGACCCTGAGTGGCTGACCTCGGGTGACTGAACCCGAGTGGCGGACCTCGGGTGACTGACCCCGAGCGGTCTCGCCCGACCCGGGTTATTCTACGTCGAACCCGACCGGGCCTCCGACCCTCCTCTAAAAAACCACCCGACCGGATCACAAGTCTCCCCTTCAAGTCTAGTCGAAGGAGGCTCACGGCCCGACTGACTAGACTCCCGGCCCGGTCAGCCGAGCTCCGTTTCACCTTCCCTGGCATCGCTTCGCACTCCTAATCTTTTCCCTTAAATGTCATATCTTCTGTCAAATCATACATTAATGCAAGGGCACGCGTCGCCTCCCGACTGGATTCTTCGACATCGAGGCATCATCGGTATGGCGGGAGTGTCGTCAGAGCAGAGTTTCGTAGCCTTGGGAAGGAGCAGGGGATGGACGACCGAGATTGCATCCCGCCTTTTCCTCCTTTGATATCCGACGGCCCTTGTAATTGTGGTCCCGGTATAAATAGTCCCACCTCTTCATTTTCATCCCTTCCGTCCTCGCCTCCTGTCTCTTTATTCCTTTCTTGTCCGACCTCTGTCGTCAACATCCTCGATTTCCGGCGAACAGTGTTTCCGGTGAACCTCGTCCCTAGGTACTCTTTCTACCTCCCGAGTCTTTGTTTCATATTTCCTGACCTTGTCTCGATGGCCGAGTCATCCGCACCCCCTGAGCCGTGGTACGTAACGACTCGCTCTTCACTGAGCTAGGGCCAGTTGGAAACTTTACGCATAGACTATGGCATTCCCGAAGACCACCCCATGGCCCTCCCCGACCGTCGGGGTCGGCCGCATGAACCCCCCATGAATTACTTCACCATCTTCTCCGACCAGTTGCTAGTCGGCTTACGTTTCCCACTCCATCCGTTCTTTCGGGAGGTCTGTCGGTATTTCCAGGTGTCCTTGTCTCAATTAGCCCCAAACTCAATCAGGATTTTGTACGGTACAGTAATCATTTTTACCGCCCATGAAGTTCCCCTCACACCCCAGGTATTTAATTACTTCTACTATCTCAAGAAGCAAGAGCCCGGGAACTTCTATTTCCAAGCCCGTATTAATTCAGCCTTTTTAGAAAAAGTCCCTTCATCCAACAAAGGTTGGAAATCCCAGTTTTTTTATATCCAGACGACTCCACCCCCGACCTGGCCCACCGTGTGGGTAGAAGACCTTCCAAACCCGCCCCGACTGCCCAAAAACCTCCGCTCGGACCCGGGCTATCAGCTGGCCTTCTCCCAGCTCTATGGGATCCGATATCACGCGGGCAAGCTGCTGACTGACGGCCTGTTGTATTTGTTCAAGCTGAGCCAAGTCCCAGCAGAGCTGCCCGGCACCCTTGGTAAGTCTCTACTTGGCTGGTCGGCAGGTTAATGCTAACTAAAATTCTCTCCTTGTTGCAGCTGAGACAATGTATAGGGCTCGGGTTGGCGATGTAATGGCTCGGGAGGAAGCAGCCATGGAGGCTTTGGCTACCCGGCTAACGGCAGAGCGGGCCGTACTTCCAGTGAATGTTGCCCCCGCTCCTGAGCGGCCGGCAGTCGGGGAGAGGCTCGGGGGGAAAATCTCCCAGCCGGCGATTCAGACGAGACCCCCCAAGTCGTAGACGAGGGATCTGCAGGACCAACAGGAGAAGCTGAGGTAGAGCAGCCGACCCCCGAGGGCTTAGTCAGGAAACGTCGCCGGTTGCTTGTTTCCCCGGGTACGTCCCCCACCTCTACACCGACCGCCCAACCCGAACCAGCCGCACCCGGTACTCGGGTACTAGCGGCTGCCCAGCTCAACCCCCATCCGGTACTCAGGGGTCGAGTCCGCCTGCCCCTCACTTGGGAGCCAGGGCTCCTCCTTCCACAGTACTCCCTTCTGGGGCCTCCACCTCGGGTACCGCACCATCTCAACAGGTGCCTTCGACGGGTGCTGCAAGCGTCACTGCGGTGGAGGCTCTCTTGTCGATGCGTTCACCTCCCCGAGCGACACTGGACATCGACGTCCTGTCAGCGACCGTACTGAGTCGGATAGTTCAACCTCAACCCCTTAACTTGCATGGCCATCTGGCCTCCAGCTGGGATCAGGGTCAAGCTATAGCCATCGTGACGAATCCCATGAGTCTAGCCGACAGTTTCTTCCTAGACTCGACTCAGGTACATCCGTCCTCTGCTTGGCCATTTATGTAAATGTCTGTGATATTAATCCCATCTTGCAGCATTGGTCGGCGAGCCAAGCGGTCAGTCGGGCGTTAATCACCAACATCAGGGAACGCCGCGCGGCTGAATGGAAAGTGAAAGAGCTAGAGGATAAGCTGGCCACCTGTGTTGTTCCTCCGGGTGATGAAGGTCGAGATCAATTACGATCGGAGATAACCGCCTTGAGGCTCTAGTTATCCGACTTGGAAGCTCGCTCCGAGGAAGAACAGCGTGCCATGGCTCAGGCCGCCGTGGAAGGGGAACGCCTGGCCCATCGGGTGGGACATTTGGAAGGCGAGAAGAAAATCCTGGAGACTCGTAATGCTCGAACCCGCTCCGACTTAGACAAGAAAACCACTGAGGCGACGGGTCTTCGGAGGCAGCTGAAGGAGTCAGCCACAGCTCACAATCAGGCTCAGTTGGCCTTGAAAAACAAGGAGGTCGAGCTGGCTGCCCTGCAAGAGACCTCTCAGACCTAGGAATCTCAACTAACGGATGCCAGGAGACAACTGGCGATGCGGGACGCGGCCCTACAAGGCAAGGACTCGGAAAATGCCCGGCTAAAGAAGGAGCTTGAGGACTATCGGTCAGGCGAGTCGGCTCGAATTGAAGCAGCCCGCCTGGCCTATATCCAATCAGATCTTTTCCTCGACCAAGTGGCAGAGCGCACAGGCGGTATGATCTTGTACGGCGTGCGGGGCGCCATTCAACAACTGACTGAGGCCGGCCACCTTCCTCCTGATCTCCCTCCCAATGCGGTGAAACCAACACGGATCGAGGCGTCAATTCCTGAGGACGCCTTTCCGCCCTTTACTTAGACTAGCTTCCCCCCTTTACTTATTTTGTTCTGCCTGGGCTCTAAGGCCTTATAACTTTTACGCGTGTCTTGCTTGGCCCTCGGGGCCCTATATTTTGCAATGTCTGATGGCATTACTTCAATTATTTTGACTTTTCACATCCTCACCCTTCTTGCTCGTGTACCGTCTCTATTAACATGTGATGTGTGTGATTTTCACTGAAACTCGTTCGTTCGGGCTCGATTCTTTTTGGTCGACCAGAAAATCTCGCTAAGTGTTGAGCGCTCGAGACAGTCGCGTTATCAGCCATTTGATCCAGCGGACGCCCCAACCCAACTATGTTGCTCAGAAGGGTCGGGATCCTGACTCAGCCATTGATGCTCGGTCGGGTCGGCGCCCTGACTCGGCAAGTGATGCTCGGGCGGGTCGGCGCCCTGACTCGGCAATTGATGCTCGGTCGGGTCGGCGCCCTGACGTGGCATTGATGCTCGGTCGGGTCGGCGCCCTGACTCGGCGATTGGTGCTCGGTCGGGTCGGCGCCCTGACTCGGCGATTGATGCTCGGTCGGGTCGGCACCCGGACTCGGCAATTGATGCTCGGGAATATACTGCTTCGTACTTGTTTCTAGCAAGAGTCTGGACACCGTCCGACTTACCCTGACCGAGCGTGGACCACCACGCCCGACCGGAGCCCGACGACGTGGAACGCCACGCCCAGTCGGCGCCGAGTCCGGTGGGTGCGTGGGCACTAACCCACTTATAACTTGCCTTAGCAAGAGTCTGGACACCGTCCGACTTACCCGGCCGAGCGTGGACCGCCACGCCCGACCGGGCCCGACCGAGCGTGGAACGCCACGCCCGATCGGCGCCGAGTCCGGTGGGTGCGTGGGCATAGCCCACTTATAACTTGCCTTAACAAGAGTCTGGACACCGTCCGACTTACCCGGCCGAGCGTGGACCGCCACGCCCGACCGGGCCCGACCGAACGTGGAACGCCACGCCATCGGCGCCGAGTCCGGTGGGTGCGTGGGACTATCCCACTTATAACTTGCCCTTAGCAAGAGTCGACCGTGGACACCGTCCGACTTACCCTGGACTCGAGCCGTGGACCGCCACGCCCGACCGGGCCCGACCGAACGTGGAACGCCACGCCCGATCGGCGCCGAGTCCGGTGGGTGCGTGGGAGCTATCCCACTTATAACTTGCCTTAGCAAGAGTCTGGACACGTCCGACTTACCCGCCAAGCGTGGACCGCCACGCCGACCGGGCCCGACCGACCGTGGAACGCCACGCCCTATCGGCGCCGAGTCCGGTGGGTGCGTGGGAGCATGCCCACTTACAATTTGCCGAAACTATTCTTTGTATGCTTGTGTCCCTCTAGCATATATTTTTTGGAGTACAAGTACAAGGACTGGTTCACTCAACTCTCCTCACGGTACATTCTCAAGTGTATTGGCACTCCAGGGCCTTCCCAACTGCTTTCCTTGAGCATCTTGCAAGTAGTAAGCTCCCGACCCCAAGGCCTTGACCACCAGAAAGGGCCACTCCATTGAGGTTCCAGCTTGCCCACTTCCCCCACGGGCTTGATTCTCTTCCACACCTTGTCTCCCACTTGGAAACTTCGGGGTATGACCTTCTGGTTGTACTGGCGCCGCATCCTTTGTTGGTAAGCAGTCATGCGAACTGAAGCCTTGGCCCGGACTTCTTCAATCAGATCTAGCTCTGCCCGTCTTTTCTCCGTGTTGTCTTCCCCGTACAGATGCCTTCTGTCCGACTCACAGCCGACCTCCATGGGGACTACAGCTTCACTACCATACACTAGCTGGAAGGGGGTGCATCCTGACCCCTCCTTGGGGGTGGTCCGGAGAGCCCATAGAACCCCGGGCAGCTCGTCCACCCAAGACCCACCAACTTGGTCCAGTTTGGCTCTGAGCCCCTTCAAAATCTCTCTGTTAGCTACTTCCGTCTGACCATTGCTTTGGGGATAAGCCACTGAAGTGAAGGCCTGTTTGATTCCGAATTCTTTGCACCAGTCTCTAATCATCCGACCTTGAAACTGCCGGCCATTGTCTGATACCAGCTTGTGGGGTATGCCATATCGGCAGAGAATGTTCTGCCAAAGGAATTTCCTCACTGCTTGCTCGGTGATCCGAGCTAAGGCTTCCGCTTCGATCCATTTGGAGAAGTAATCCACTGCCACTAATAGAAATTTCTTCTGACCGGCTGCCCTGGGGAAGGACCCTACTATATCCATACCCCACTGATCGAAGGGACAAGATACAGTGGACAACCGCAGCATCTTGGCTGGTCGGTGTGATAAATTTTGATACTTTTGGCAAGAAAGGCAAGAGAGGACTAGCTTTTGAGCATCTCTCTGCAGGGTAGGCCAGAAATAACCAGCTAGCAGGACTTTCCTCACCATAGACCGACCTCCCGAGTGGTTACCGCAGGACCCCAAGTGTGTTTCTCGCAGTACGTAGTCTGCTTCTTCTTCCCCCAAGCATCTGAGTAATGGCTGGGCAAAACCCCGTTTATATAAAGCATCTCCTATCAGAGTGAACCTGGCCGCCCGTATCTTCAGTATCCTTGCCCGTTCGGGCTGATCTGGGAGAGTTCCTTCCTTTAGATAGGCAATGAATGGAGCTCTCCAGTCCCCGCCTATTTCCATTTCTGTTTCTCTTTCAACTTGAGCTACCATCATCACTTGAGGAGAAGGCTTGGGGAGGACCCACGGACGGACTGAGCTGGCTAATCTTGCTAGCTCGTCCGCTTTGACATTATCTCCTCGAGGGATCTGCAGGATCTGCACTTCCTGAAATTCTGCCTGCAACTGCTTACAGGCCTCCACATAAGCTTGCAGTTTTTCATCATTTACCTCGAACTGCCCTGCAACCTGCCGAGTCACTAGCTGAGAGTTCGAGTACAGGATGACCCGAGTGGCCCCAACGTGCTTGGCAGCTTGCAGGCCTGCCAAGAGAGCTTCATACTCTGCTTGGTTATTGGTGGCCGGGTACTCTAGGTGCACCGCCAGATGAAGGGGGTCTCCTTTGGGAGACAACAGTAAGACCCCCACGCCACTCCCTGCCCGAGTGGCCGACGCATCCACATAGATCTTCCATATTCCTTCTTCCTCTTCTGCATGGAGCTCACTCAAGAAATCGGCCAAGGCCTGAGCTTTGATTGCAGTTCGGGGCTGGTACTGAATATCATACTCACTAAGTTCAGTCGTCCATTTGACCATCTGACCGGAGACCTCAGGGTTGATCAACACCTTCCCGAGTGTGCTATTGGTTAACACCCGGATAGGATGAGCCAAGAAGTACGGTCGTAGCCGCCGAGCCATGAACACAAGAACATAAACTAATTTCTCGAGTGTAGTATACCTACACTCGGCATCCTTAAGTAAGTGCCCGAAGAAATAGACCGGCTGCTGCTCGGTCTCCTTCTGGGTTACAAGCACAGCACTCACAGCTCCCTCAGTAGCAGCTAAATAAACATACAATGGCTCCCCTTCCTCTGGTTTAGCTAATACTGGCAGACTGCTCAAGTAAGTCTTCAATTCTTCAAAGGCCTGGTCACACTCAGCATCCCATTGGAACTTGGAGGCTTTTCGCAGGATCTTGAAGAACGGCAAGCTTCTGTCAGCCGACCGAGAGATGAATCGGGATAGAGCTGTGATCCTCCCGGTCAAACGCTGCACTTCTCTTAGGTTCTTGGGCGGCGGCATGTTGAGCAAAGCTTCCACCTTGCCTGGGTTGGCTTCTATCCCTCGTTCAGTTAAGATGTAGCCTAAGAATTTTCCACTCCTGGCCCCAAACAAGCATTTTGCGGGGTTGAGATTGATGCAATACCTTCGAAGGGTGCAGCAGGTTTCCCGGACATCAGCTATCAGGTCGGTAGCTCGGAGGGACTTGATGAGGATGTCGTCCACATATACTTCAACATTTCTCCGAGCTGATCCTTAAAGACCTTGTTCATCAATCTCTGATATGTAGCTCCGGCATTCTTGAGGCCGAAGGGCATAACAGTGTAGCAATAGGTGCCCTCCGCCGTGACAAAACTAACCTTTTCTTGGTCTTCTGGGAACAATGGGACTTGATGGTATCCCTGATAAGCGTCCAGCATGCAAATAAGTTCACTTCCCGCGGTAGAGTCCACCATCTGATCTATTCGGGGGAGCGGGTAGTGATCCTTGGGACAAGCTTTGTTGAGGTCCCGAAAGTCTATACATACTCTCCACTTATCGCCTGGCTTGGAGACCAACACCACATTAGACAACCAGGCCGGGAACTGGACCTCGCGGATGTGCCCAGCCTCCAGCAGTCTTTCCACCTCTGCCCTAATGACCTTGTTCTGCTCTGGGCTGAAATCTCTTTTCTTCTGCTTCACGGGTCGGGCGTCAGGGTAAACATGCAGCTTGTGCTCCATAATCTCGGGCCTGACCCCTTTCAGATCTTGCTGAGACCAGGCGAACACATCTTGATTCTGAGTCAGACACTCTATCAGCTGTTGCCGGAGGTCGGTCGGCAGCTCCGGAGCTATTCTCACCCTGGTCTCTTCTCGGTCGGGCAATAATTGGACTTCTTCTCTTTCTTCTTTCATCTCATCCCAGGGGGAGGGCTGAGAGGATTGCACCATGTTACAACTGGCTGGGGCAGTTCGGCAAGCCTTGCTGACTTCTACTCGGACATCATCAACATAACATCGGCGGGCGACCTTCTGATCTCCTTTGGCTTCCCCAACTTGGTCACCTACAGGGAACTTGACTTTCAAGTAGAAAGTTGACGTCACCGCCCTGAACTCATTAAGCGCCGGTCGACCCAATATGGCATTGTAAGCCGATGGTGCATCTACCACCAGGAAAGTAGACCATCTGGTCCTTCGTAAAGGCTCCTCGCCGAGTGATATGGCCAACTTGATTTGACCCAGCGGTTGAACTTCATTGCCGGTGAACCCAAACAATGGTGTGGCCACGGGCTGTAACTCAGTAGTTTCAATTTGGAGCTGTTTAAATGCCTCTAAGTATAAAATATTCACAGAACTTCCAGTATCCACGATGGTCCTGTGGACTTGATAATTTGCTATGATTGCTGTGATGACCAAGGCATCATCATGAGGTACTTTTATGCCTTGTAAGTCTGAAGGGCCGAAACTGATCTGCGGCCCCTGAGCTTGGGTGGAGCTGCAGCCCACTTGGTAGATATCAAGTCGCCTAACTTGTGATTTCCGAGCCCTGTTGGAATCTCCATAGGTAGGGCCTCCAGAAATCACGTTGATGGATCATGTACTGCATTCTGTTGATTGGCCTGCTCTTCGCTAGCGTTCCCTCGCCCGGGGGAACTGGGGGTCTGGATTAGCTGTCTGGCTGTTGGGGCGATCGGCCGGGCGTGGGACTCGGACTGGCTCGGCGATCCTCTTCCTCGACCTCGACCACCTCCTTGATGAGCTCTTACTGTACTCCCTCGACCGGCACGGCCCCGACCCCTGCCAGCCTGCCAGCAATCCTGGAGGTCGTGGGTATGGCTGTTATGAAAGGAACAGTAGGGTTGCCATCTGGAAGGAAAGCAACCCTGGGCCACTTGCTGTACTACTCCTCTTTCCGTTCCTTGCCGATGACCCGCGGCTCTAGGACTCCTGAGGGGTCCTCCGGGGAGTACGCTTCTCTGATGATGCTGAGGAGCTTCGGGTGTGGGCCTAACTTCCGGCCGCCTAGCAGCTTGCGCTTCCTCGACATCAACATACTTACTAGCTTTGCCCAGAAGGCTCTCGAAGTCCTTTGGGGGCTTTCTGATCAAGGATCTAAAGAACTCGCCTTCTTGTAGGCCCTGAGCAAAGGCACTCACTAGTACCTCGGGCGTGGCAGTCGGTACATCTAACGCAACTTGGTTGAATCTTCTGATGTAGGCTTTCAGAGACTCCTTGGAACCCTGCTTCATGTTGAACAGGTTTAAGCTAGTCTTGTAATGCCTCTTGCTACTTGAAAAGTGTTGCAGGAACACTCTTTTGAAGTCAGTGAAATTTCTTATTGACCCTTCGGGGAGCCTGTCAAACCACCGCTGGGCTGGTCCGGCTAGAGTGGTCAGAAAGGCCCGGCATTTAATGTCATCCGAGTACTGGTGCAGCAATGCAGCGTTCTCAAATTTTTTCAGATGCTCCTCGGGGTCCGTGACCCCTCCGTATTCAGGGATGGAGAAGGGTCGGAAGTGCTTGGGAAGCGGTTCCTGCAGGACTTGATTGGAGAACGGGCATCCAGTCAATTCAGTCGGGACTTGAACGAGTGGAGCCTTGCCTTTGCTGGTTCGGGCACGATTAGAGGAAGCTTCATGGGGGTCAGACTGTCCCGCTCCCTCGGCCGGCCTGAACAGTGCTGGGTGGAAAACGGGGCTATCACCTTGACGAGCTCCTCCTTCGGTGCCCGGACGAGCGAGGGGCTCGGTCGGACCCTCCTGGGTGAGTCGAGCGGCTGCCTGTTGTTCAGCCGCTAACTTTCTAGCTCTAGCTTCGACTAGCAGATC
>JAGFNQ010003689.1:0-61467 GCA_024364735.1 Boesenbergia rotunda | reverse complement strand
TTAAACCGCCGCTAATTTATTATAGTGTAGTGGTGGTTTATGTGGCGGTCATATTTTATGCCAACATTTCCCGGCGGTTTATGCAACCGTCGCAAAAAATTGTCATTATATGTAAATTATAATAATCACAATGATATTTATATTTATATATAACTCATATGTAAATTATTTTAAAAAAGATTCCCTTAAAAATAAAAAATAATTAAAAATTAATTAGATAATTTCATATTTTTCTACTTAAAAATATTAATTAAATTATCATACATATAAAAATTTACTAATATATATTATTAACGATTTAATAAACTAATAAAATACTTAAATAATTAAATAATTAATTTTTCTATCGATTAATTGGATTACCCACAAATTTATAAAATCATAATATTTATCATTCTAAAATTTATTTATTTTTTTGACAAATGAGATTTTTTTTTTAAATTTTTTAACATATTTGTTAATTTTAAATTATAATTGTTTATTTTCACTCTTATGTTTTTTAAAATGAAAAAAAAATAAAAAAGACATTTGCACGTGAAATATTTGAAAGCAATTTAGTTTACCCTAGACAAAACGTTCGCGACCTAAACACCGCCGCTTCCTCACCAAAACGTTCGCACCCCGTCCTCACGAAAAGGTTTGTGCACGTCGTCACCGTTTGTCGTTTGCCATTCGCCGGTCATCGTTCGCCGTTCATCATAATATTTAATTAAATTATCATATATATATATATATATATATATATATATATATATATATATATATATATATATATAATTTACTAATAAATTGATAACGATCAATATATTAACATAAATAAAATTGAAAATTACATTATTATTAACGACTAATATTTAATATATTGATTAAATAATGAAGTTTTTCATCCATTAATTCGCCACAAACGCCCTAAATGCCGACGCATTCCTCACAAACGCCACTTCGCATTTGCCCTAAACGTCGTATTCCTTTCGCGTGCTTGCCCTAAACGCCGACGCTACCTCACCACCAAAACCTTCGCGTGCCCTCACCGTTCGACGTCGCCTTTCGTCATCCGTCGTTCGCCGTTCATCGATCGCTGTCATCGTCGCAGTCTCTCCATCTCACGGTCTCTCCATCGCCGCTGTCGCTCCATCTCAAGGTATCCCTCTCCGTCTCTCATTTCCTCTCCCTCTTCCTCTGTTTATTTACATTATCATTTTTTCAAGGGTTTGAATCTGAATCCTTTAGTTTCCAATGGTAATCAATCTGAATCCTTCAAGAGTTTGGAGCTGGCCTTGCTGATCTTGTTCAAGGGGTATTCTTATCTCACATGATATTTCATTGATTAATTCTTGTATGAAAATAAGGCATCCAATTGTTCTACTCATCTAATATGCTTTATATGTATATTCTGTAGTCAAGTTATACTAAATGATATCTTTAGGTGCAAGGGGAAATTGTGCATAGAGTGATACAATTGAAGCATTTCATGCTCAAAGTCTAGTTAGTTTATCACCCACGAAACATCATCCTGATATTTTGATTCATGTAGAAATTGCTTTAGGTGCATGTACCTCAAAGTCTAGACACTTGCCCTCACTGTCTGTGTTTCTTTCTTTTTTTTCTAATTCATGTAACTTGTAGTTGCTGGGCCTCCTAGAGAGCTTCAAGGGAATGACATCAATTCAAATTACTTCTCTGTGTTTGCTCAAATCTTACATTAGTGGTGGTATCCAACTAGTTAGAAAGACAGACATGGAACAACTGTCTCAATTCTCTGCACATTTCATCAGCAATGTAGAACAACAGCAACTCTGCAATTTTTCTGCTTTTGTACCTATAGATGAAAGAACTCCATTACAGGTATTGTCCTTGTGTTTGCTTAGAAAGAAATAAAAACTTCTTATTGAGTTTGTTGATCTCGTATATGGGTGTCTGAAGAGAGATGAATGGATCAAGTACCTAGCAACCATTACAAATTCAGAAGTCAGAGCAAATTCAGTTTATGATGCTGTAAGGCCAGAACAACTATTCAATTATGCGATTTTTGCCAATCAATATAAGACATTTCATTCTTGAATTTGAGAAAATATGTCTGATTAAGGTCTTAACTTATAATTTTGCAATGTTTTGTGATCTAGAGAATATCAGTGTCACATCTTTAACTAGTCAAATATTGCAGGTTAAAGAAAATTATATGTGCTTAAAAAAAGCTACTACAAATCTTACATCCAAGTTCAAGCCCATTGTAGCAAGGGTGGTGTATAACCAGGTTTTTCTGAAGTGCTATTTTTGTACATTTTGGTGAAATTTTAGTTCAATGGTGAAGTTCAAATTTATAACATCATACTAGCACTTTTTATTGAACTCTTATCGATCGGTTACTGTACCTGTGCAGGGAGTATGGTCATTTTCCAAAGAAAGTTTCGAATAAGAGGTTAGGAATTTCACAGCTCTTATAAACTCATGATTGAAATGTGCAAACTATATGCTTATTTTATATATTGCAATGAAGTTTGTAAGGGATGCAGGAGGAGAGAACATCAATGACACTATCAGTGAAAATAGCTACAATGTTTCTTGTTGCTCACATAAAAAAAGATTGATCTTTTGTCAATGATGAGGCCCAAAAAAAGACTGTAAGTTTTAAATATATTTTGGATGTTTTGAGTGTTTATATTGTTTCTAAATATGTAATTTATGCTTAGACTTCATAATTTTCATTTAATGTCAACAAGGAGGTCAAACTGTTGCAAGATCAAATGACCTTTATTATGAGTCAACAAGGAGGTCAATTTCCCACTGGTTTACAGGCCAATCAGGTATAGTTTCTATTGACTTCAATGCTCTTGGCTCCCACTATAAATTTACTTCATGGTTGTTATTTTTATAGCGAGCCATAATTACTTGATTATCCTATGCTTATTATTACTGCTAACGCTACTTCACTGCATGTTAAATGTTTTGTATCCTTTTTCTCTTTCAAGTACATTAATATGACCAATTTGTTTTCTTCTGCTGGCCGTGGCCTACTGATGGATTTACTTCATGGTTGTTGTTTTCAAGTACATTATCCTATGCTAATTATTACTGCTAATGTTTTTCTTTCAAGTACATTAATATGTTTCTGTTTTCTTATGTCTAATCTATAATTTGATGGATTGATAGCAATATGTCTTTTCTTGCAATTAAGTTCTGTTTCATATAACATCTGTATTTTTATAACATTTTTTACAAGATCAAACTTCTAATATTGACGTTTTATCTAATTTCAGGCAACAGACATAGGCTCACCATTAGAAGCAAGGCGTTCTTCCAAGGCTAGTCATGAACCCCAAAATGAAGGACTATCATCATCTTCTAACCCTTAGTCTTTTTTTCTTTAGATTACATGTCTACTGTTGTTAAGATTTTTTTATGTTAAGGATTTGTATTTGCTTAGACATTAGCAATATAAACTTGCATTTGATGTATTGGTTTGTTCTTAATACCTTTTGAATTAAATTAGTTCTGACGATTTCAACTAGCATACAAATTGGTTGAGCACAATGTTAACTAATAACGGCAGTTTCATAAACCGTCGTAATAATTTTAGTAATTTCATACTAATAAATTTTGTGGTGGTTGAAATCGCTATAAAAAATATTTGTTTGCAGTGGTTCGGGAACCGCCGCTAAAATTTTAACGTGCTTTTTAACAAAGTGATTTGCGGCGGTTCAATCACCACCAAAATCGTCGCTATTAATTATCACCATTCACCATGTAGCGGCGGTTTGAAACCGTCGCTATTAACTATCACCATTCACCATGTAGCGGCGGTTTCTAAACCGTTGTTAAACTTTCAGCGTGACTTTTTAATCAAGTGATTTGCGGCGGTTTAACTGCCACCCAAACCGTCGCAAAATAATTCGCGGCGGTTGTACCAGCGGTTGCTCAAAACCGTCGCAAAATGGCTGGCGACACTACGGATAGCGGCAGTTTCAGAACCGCCGCAAATGGTTAATAGCGGCAGTTTGAACCGCCGCAAATCACATAATGAACCATCGCAAAATACCTGTTTTGGTGTAGTGATACCAGTCGACTGCCAACGGGTCAGTCGACTGGTACACACCTAATCCTAGGGTTTCACTCTCGAGTACAAATCTCTCCGCACTCAAACCCTCCCGGCTTAGCTCCTGAGTACAAACACCTATACTCAGACCCTTACAACCCAGTTGACTCTTCACCAACAGTCTTGACTGTTGCCTTCATGTCCTCTTCATCTTCGGCCCTCGTCCCTTGGATGCGCACGCAAGCCTCCAGCTTGCCTCCATGCTATCCTTCACGTACGCCTCGAAGTCCACGTCCCTCGGCTCATCATTCATGCTATCCAACAGTCCTTCAGATGCGCACGCAAGCCTCCATCGATCTTGCCTCCATGCCATCTTTCACCTGAAGACATCAACCAGGTCCATGTGTACCTGTACACCTGCACACTCACGTACACATATGAGAACAACACAAATTCTAACTTAATCATATTGTCCACACATCAAAATATCATGATCCTCCAGATCATCTCAGGGTCGATTGCCCCAACAGGTTGTCCCTTTAAATTCTAGACATAATCGAGTTGATTATGATATGATAAAATTATATTATAATAGAATAAAGTAAGAATCGATTTCCAATAAAATCTAGAGAAATATCCTTCTATATAGGGGGGCTTGCCGCTTGTTTGATTTCCTTCCTCTATAAATGGTTGTGGACCGTATGGAATCACCGAAATCAATTTATGATCTCGTGCAGAATTGGAAAAGATAGATACATTGTTATATTGCTAAAAAGAGCCAAAGTCATCTAAAATCGGAATTTAAAAAAATTATAAAAAATTGCAAAACTTTTATCCCAACAAATGGACAAGCATAAGAATGTGGCTATCACTTTCTTTTCAAAAAGTGAAAACCACACATTCTCTTCATTTTTTTTAAAACCAAACAAATGGACAAGTATAAGAACATTGCTTAATTAATTATGCCCTCACAAGAATTTATCCCAACCAATTGGGGGAGTTGATGACAAACACTAAACCAGTTGATTCAATCACACCTCCCAATCTCTACAATTTGGTGTGTTTTTTTTCTTGATTCGATGCCCTTCCAAAAATTATAATAATTATATAATTTATTTATAAATAAATAAAGACAAGAATCCAATGATCCTCATCCTTTTTAAGTATCAATTTATATATGAATAATGATTGGGAGAGTGAAAATGGGAGAGTGAAAATCATAGTAAATGACGTGACACTTTGCATGCACGATCTCCGATGGGTTCACCGTGCCCCTCAGGGTATAATTTGATTGGGGGCGGCGGCCGAAGGCCGCCGATGGTGTTCAAATGATAATCAGACGTGTGCATGTAAAGTGTCACGTCATACCATGTCATTCACTATGATTTTCACTCTCCCTATCATTGCTCTTTATATATCTATAAGATTTTACTCGATCTTCAACTTAGATTTTAGCTTTTGCGGTGCCTCTTTTCCTTCGTCGATAACGTCGTAATACAAGTTCGTTTACAATTATCATAAAATAAAAAAGAACAAATAAATTAACCTATAAAAATTCGATTAAAAGAAAATCTAGCTTTCCATTTCAAACAATGGGACCTTCTTTCTTGGTCCATGATATTAAAGAGAAGTTGAGCATCTTCGACTAATTGGATCAAAAGCCTTCAAACAAGCACCAAAAAAACATATTCTTTTAAAAAGCATGCTGTTGCAAGTGGCCAAAGAATCCAACTGCATGATGTTTTTGTTTTACTTTCGGTGCTTTGTTTTCGTTTTCCATCCATGTAGATATCTTTAAACGAGGCGAGTCAAACTTGAGTTTGTTCAAACGTTGAATGATCTCAATCTTAACAAAATATATAGGAAAATATGTAGTGACAAAATTATTGAATCAGTAGATATATACATGAACATGTTTGTATTTTTAGATTAATTTAGAGGTTTATGTACACCAGAAAAATTTGTTTAAACTAAAAGAAATTATCAGGAAATCTAATAATTTGATATTAAAAAGATTAGATGATGATATTTTTGTTAAAACTATTCAAATAGTATCAATTGATACATCAATAAATATACTATCTAGTTACAACTGTCATTAATTATCTATATATGTACGTACTAATTAATATAATAGCGAAAATATTTTATGATATTTATAAGTTAGTAGTAACTAACTTAAACATATTTGCTTATGATATATATAGTTTCTTAACACGTGATGAATTATTTTAATTCGATAATTAAGGCCAAAAATATTTGTAGGAATTTATCAATTTAACTAAATATTTATGTGCAATTGTAGGTATATAATTGATTAATCTTGGAGGTATATAATCTTCTCATCTCCGCTAGAATATTAGTTTCTATTAAAATTAGAATTTTATTTTTTTTATTCCCTTAAGTTTTTTTTATCACGATACATACGTGAAAATTATGAGCCGTATGTGCATGATACTCTAGTGCAACAGTCAAGAGTCAATTTTCAACAATTGATTATTTTCATACTCATCATGAGCCCAAGGTATTTGAATTAATCTCTCATTATATCCATGGGACAAATTTAAAAGAACATTTAAAATTAAGGTAGCAGAACTATCATTTTCACCTAATCGTTGTTTAAATGTTTGGATACAAAAACATTGCAAAATTTATTAAACATCAACAAAAACTTAGAAGCATATTTGTAAATTGTAATTCTGGATCATAGGATCATGCGATCCTACGATCTAGAAATAGAAATCGATCTTAAATCGTGCACAAACAATTTTTATAGTAAAAGCGTAGCAAGATCAGTAGAATCCGAATCTGATCGATAGAATAGGAATAGAATCGGAACTAGAAATTTTGAGAGATCCTGACTTTCGGAATGTTAATTTCTTGGTTGATTTTTAAATTGTATCATTTTCTAAACCAAACAGCTTCTTAAGATTCATTAATTGTGATTATTATTATTATTATTATTATTATTATTATTATTATTATTATGTTAATCAAATTTTTATACTCTTGTGCTATATGAAAACATAAATATTATTGAAGATTATAACATAATAATTAAATTATTAGTTAATTTAAATTTATCCATATAATAATAATATATCATCTAATGATTATAAATGAATTATCATTTTCCCCTCTAAACGGTTAATTGGAGAAAATTCCTCAATTCCAAATTGGCCTTTGCATGCACTTCCCACTTGATAAATTTTTTACATTCACTCCCTGATGGATTGAGTATAAAAGAGTGAAAACTCAGTATACATTATAAAGATTTGAGTATAAATTGTTTGAGATTGAGTGCTAATTTAAGAAATTTGAGTATAAAAATTCGGTGACCCCTCATGTGAAAATCTTGATGTGGTGAGTATAAAAAAGTGAAAATATACATTATAAAGATTTGAGTATAAATTGTTTGAGATTGAGCACTAATTTAAGAATTTTGAGTATAAAATTTCGGTGACCCCTCGTGTGAAAATCTTGATGTGGTGGATGCAACCTCAAATACTCAAATTTTAAAATTTTATACTCAATTTTTTTTTTCAAATAATACTTAATCTAAATCAATTCATACTTAAATTTTGATAATGTATACTGAAATTTTTATTATATACTGAAATAATGTATACTCAAGTTTTTTTAAATAATACTCAAATTTCTTAAATTAGTACTCAATCTCAAACAATTTATACTCAAATCTTTACGATTTATACTGAATTATATTTTTATTCTTTTATACTGATAAAAAAATAACACACAAAATTGTCTTGTCAATCCTACCTGGGAGTGTATACAAAGAAATTTTCGATTGAGAAATACATGTAAAATCTAATTTGATGTTGAAAAGTTTTCTCAAATTTTCCCTTTTCTAAATCCTGCCACAGGTGCTTGTCATAGGCGTGTCGTCCCTCAACTTTCTCTTATCAAATAAAGTGATTCTCCGCTTCAACAAAGGTCATTTGTGTTTTCCCCTCTTCTCTCACTTTTGTTTTTTTTCTTCTCCTCCTCCCCTCAAGCTTCAGCTCCGTATATCACAGATAGCATGGCGAACGCCATGCTCTTGCTCATCGCTTGCGTCGTCTCAGTTCTTTTGCACACTGGCGGCGGAGCCACCGTCAGGCGCTTCAAATGGGAGGTGGGTTACATATACGCATCGCCGGACTGCGAAGAGAAGTTGGTGATGGCGATCAATGGGCAGTTCCCCGGCCCGACCATCCGCGCCAAGGCCGGCGACACGATTAGTCTCCAGCTGAAGAATACTCTGCCCACTGAAGGAGTTGTCATCCACTGGCACGGTATCAGACAGGTATGCAAGTAAACAACCGTACGTGGTTGAGCTGTTTATCATTAAACATAAAATTTTTTAAGGTGGCATGAGGTTCAAATATGCAATTAATTAACGCCGAAAGTTTGTCATCGATACGATCCATCTGTCCAATCATATTAGGTTAATCGTTCATTAAGAGGAATTAATTCGTTAATTGGCATAAGTTCAGAATCACTCCTTAAATATCCTTGAATGTCTGAAAAAAAATCCAGCCGCTTTACTTTTGCTGAGGCGACAGTAGATCTTTCTGAATCTAAAACTACATGACATGTTTACATCAAAGGTAGAAGAGAGGAGTTGTTATACTGAGAGAAAAAAAAATGGAAACTCTAAATCACTTTGACAAGGACAAGAATAGTTATGATTTTCAAGTAATATATAGTAATAATAACAAGCTAGATAATCTCAGCTAGACCTTGTTTGTTTCTGTTTGCAACAGCATGGAACACCTTGGGCAGATGGGACTGCCTCCATCTCCCAATGCGCCATCAATCCGGAGGAGAGTTTTCTCTACAGATTTAAAGTCGACAAGGTTAGATTTTCTTTAATTTCTTTTCTATTGAGTTGACAAATGTGACTAACTTTGGTTTTTGCCTGTTGGAGTTCGATGCAGGCCGGCACATATTTCTACCATGGACATTACGGGATGCAGAGATCCGCAGGGCTGTATGGCTCTCTCATAGTTGACGTGTCTGATGGGGAAGAGGAGCCGTTCCAGTACGATGGAGAGTTCAATCTGCTTCTCAGCGATTGGTACCACGACAGCATTTATGATCAGATGGTTGGACTCTCTTCCAGACCCATGAAATGGATTGGAGAACCCCAAGTAAGCTGTAGATACCAATTAAAAGAAGCTCCTTCCATCATCAGGCTTTCGTTCGTCACTGATTTGGCTTCTTGCTCGGGTGCAGAGTTTATTGATCAATGGCAGAGGGCAGAATAACTGTTCCCTGGCCGCATCTCTCATCCCTGAATCCAACACATGCGAGTTAACAAGCAAAGACTGTGAACCCGTCGTGCTCAAAGTTCTTCCAAACAAAACATACAGGCTGCGAATTGCAAGCGCCACCTCACTGTCTTCACTAAATCTGGCCATTGGAGTGAGCAAACACCATCGCCGTCTAGTCGTTTGAATTTCCATAATGAAAACACTGATTAATAAGAAAAAGAAATTTTCTTGTGTTCAGAATCACAGGATGACAGTGGTGGAAGCAGATGGCAACTATGTGGAACCATTCACCGTGGATGATATGGACATATATTCAGGTGAAAGCTACTCGGTGCTCATCGCCACAAACCAGAAAACATCATCAAACTACTGGATTTCTGTCGGAGTTAGGGGAAGAAAACCAAACACACAGCCTGCTTTAGCTATCATAAACTACTCCCCAAATTCCCCATCAAAACTACCGGAATCCAGTCCCCCAGCCACACCACTATGGAATGACTATGCCCACAGCAAATCATTCACATACAAGGTTCTTGCCCGGCAGGGCACACCAAAGCCCCCTCCCAATGCCGACAAGCGAATTGCCTTGCTCAACACACAGAACAAAATGGATGGTTACACTAAGTGGGCTATCAACAATCTGTCTTTAGCACTTCCTACCACCCCTTATTTAGGGTCCATGAGATTTCATCTGAAGAATGCATTTGATACTAAAAAACCACCAGAGAGCTTCCCCTCGGATTATGATGTGATGAAACCAGCCAAAAATCAAAATACAACGCAAAGTAGCAGTGCATATGTTTTCCAATTCAACAGCACAATTGATATAATCCTTCAAAATGCAAATGCCATAGCAGAGAATGTTAGTGAAATCCATCCGTGGCATTTGCACGGGCATGACTTCTGGGTGCTAGGGTATGGGGATGGAAGATTCCAAGAGAAGGATGTTTCGACATTTAATATGAAGAATCCTCCACTCAGAAACACAGTAGTGATCTTTCCTTACGGTTGGACGGCATTAAGGTTTATAGCAGACAACCCTGGAGTTTGGGCATTTCACTGCCATATAGAACCACACCTACATATGGGCATGGGTGTAGTATTTGCAGAAGGTGTTGAATATGTCAGAAATATCCCAACAGAAGCTCTAACTTGTGGGATGACTGGAAAGATGTTAATCAACAATCACCTCCCTTGATGGGTCAATCATCTATTTCCCATTGACATCTATGAGGCTGATAAATCATGTATTTGGAACCACAGTAGTAGTTTTGCCAAGATTATGAACTCATGTAGAATATGTTATTGATACTCAATTACCTTAAATTTACTACTCAACCACTTGATTTGTTTTTAATTCTTGAGCCTTCACGTAAACTCATGAAGTTCAAATGATCATTGTATGTGAAGTAATGAAGGGTTAAACCGGTAACAGTTCAGTTTCGTACATCGTTTAAAGGTTTCTTTGAGATTTTGTATAATTTTATTATTATTTTAGGGTTTTTTTTTCATTTTTGCATCTTTAAGTTTTTAGACTATTTAAACTCCTTATTTAGTTATTTTACGGATTTTTATCAATAATAATTTTTAACTTTCATCGTCGTCTTCTGAAACGATGAATTTTAGCCTTGCTATTTTCTACCAAAAGGCGCATATAACTTTTCGAATTAATCAAAAAGCGTACATTATTTTGATGTTTACCAAAAGATATATTTTTTTTAGTACTCTTCCTATTTTACCCTTCTCGCAAATCGAACTGTATGCAATCACTCTTTCCTTTCCTTTCTCTCTTATGCATGCAACATATTTTCTCTTTCATCTCCTCTCTTCTCGTTTCTCACTATTTTTGATGCATTTTCTTCTCTTTCTTTTCTCTTTTAGATAAATGCATGCATAACATAGGAAAAAATATCATACCTTCATATCAAGCCCAACATGGGCCAGATATGAAAGTTGCTCGTCGACTAGTTGGGGCTACGGAAGATCTCCGACTAGTTTCGTGCAGTGACAGATCAATCCACCAATACTATATTTGCACTGTTCTTGAAGTTCTCTAATTTTTAATTTTGACTAGAGTGTTTTTTTCGAAAATAAATTTTAAAAATTAAAAGGAAAATAAAATGAAATAAAATTTTATCATCAAATGGTTAAAATGAATTTAAACTTACGTGCTTTTTAGATGTAGATTTGAATATGAATATTTAAATTAATTAAATATTTTTAATTAAATTAAAACTAAAAGATCATATCAGGCCCACGTTGGGTCTGATATGGAACCATATCAGACCCAATGGGCTCAATATTAGATTTTTTTTCATGATTATTTGTTATTATATTTTAACAACTTGGAAAAGTCCAAATAAAAATGAATAACATATTTAAACTCCTTGTAACCTCAGAAATCCACTGAAACTCAAATTTGTGAAATCAGAGCTCTCTAGGTCAATCAGTGGGTTTTGACCAAAACCCACTTATTGACTTAAAGAGCTCCGATTGTAAAAATTTCAGTTCCCGTGGATTTATGAGGTTACAAGGAGTTCAAATATGCTATCTATTATTTATTTGGACTTCTCCGAGATGTTAAAATTTAATAACGAAGAATAAAAAAATGTCAAATATTGGGGTCATTAGGCTTGATATGAATTATATCAGGCCCAACGTGAGCATAATATAGATTCCATATCAGGCCCAACACCCCTAATGTGTGATTGACATAGAGAGCTCCGATTGTAAAAATTTCAGTTTCCGTGGATTTCTGAGGTTATAAGGAGCTCAAATATGCTATTTATTGTTTATTTCGACCTCTCCAAGATGTTAAACTGTAATAACAGAGAATAAAAAAATCACACATTTGGGTCATTGGGCCTGATATGGATTCCATATCAGGCCCACGTTGGGCCTGATTTGGAACCATATCAGGCCCATATATTGGGCTTGAAATGGAACCATATTAGGCCCAATGGGACTAATATTAAACTTTTTTCTCGATTCTTCGTTATTATATTTTAACAACTCGGAGAAGTTCAAATAAATAATAAATAGCATATTTGAACTCCTTTTAACCTTAGATATCTACGGGAACTGAAATTTTTCAATCGAAGCTCTCTATGTCAAATAAGTGGGTTTTTGACTAAAAACAACTAATTTGACCTAGAGAACTCTGATAGAAAAAATTTTAATTTTCGTGGATTTTTGAGGTTAAATCAGTGGATGATATGGTTCGCCTAAAAACAGACATTCCTCTCATACTATGTAAGCTGGAAAGAATTTTTCCTCCTAGTTTTTTTGATTCAATGGAACATTTGCCAGTGCATTTATCATACGAGGCTGAAATAGCTGGTCCTGTTCAGTACAAATGGATGTATCAATTCGAACGATTTTTGATGAAATTAAAGAATAATGTTCGTAACAAAGCAAGAGTTGAGGGGTCAATAAGTAATGCTTATCTGGTTGAAGAAACATCCTCTTTTTGCTCATATTATTTTGCTGATCATGTAAAAACCAGACATCGCAAATGTTCAAGAAATTTTGATGATGCTCGGCCGATCGACCCATTGATGCTTTCTATTTTCATGTATCCTGGCAAGGCAATTGGTGCAGCTTCATCTAGATGGTTAACCGAACAGGAATACCATGCTGTAAGAACATACATACTTCTAAACTGTCATGAGGTCAAACCATATATAAAGTAAGTTACTTTTTCTAATAAAATTGGCATTCATTTTAAAATGTTACAATGAGCATTTTAAATGTTTTAATTTTCTAATAAATTCTTTGTCAGCTTATACGAACAACAACTATATATGCAAAATCCATCTTTGGGTGCTAGTGAGATAGCTGCAAAGTTAGAGACAGAATTTGCATTATGGTTCCAAATATATGTAAGTTACAGTAATTTTAATTGAATAATTTTGAGTTTTAAGAAATATTATTCAATCTCCTAATTTATGTTAAATTTATTTTCATAGGTGAAAGATTGTAGAATTTCAAATGTCGAAGATGATAGGATATTGAATCTTGCATCAGGTCCTCTTCGTAAAATAATAGTTTACTCTGGTTACTATGTTAATGGCCTAAAATTCCACGTCAGACACCGAGAATCAAGCAGGTTAACTTACAATTGGTATATGCGTCAAAGGATCTATGGAGAATAGTAACATTGAGTTCGATTATTATGGAATACTCGACGAAATCATAGAGGTTGAATACCCTGCATTACCTTTAAAAAGATGTGTGTTGTTCAAATGTGCATGGTACGATCCGACTCCAAGAACAGGTACTTGAATACATCCAAATTACAATTTAGTTGAGGTTAATGCAAATAAAAGGTGTAATAAGTTGAACCTTTTATCTATGGAGTACAAGTGGGTCAAGTTTTCTATCTTGAATACCCTACGAGGAGACGAAGATTTAGTCAATGGTTGTTTGTTTGTCGAATGAAGGCTCACTCAACTATAGAAATGTCGAACACCCTCACTGCTCTAAATCATGATGCATATCAAAATGATTATGTAGACAGATATTCAGTTGATTCACAACTCCAGTCTACATCCCAATTACTTGTAGATATTAATGTCACATACGAGGATATAGATGATGGAGATATGTCCAGCAGTGATGAAAATGTTGAACTAATAGAGTCTAACGATGAGTATTTAGAATTGCCACTATTGATTAATGTGATCTTAATGATAACTGGATGTAATATTTTTTGGTTTATCATGTAAGTTATGTATTCATTTTATTTCTTATTTATATGATCATGTCTCCAAACTTTATAATGATCTATAGTAATTATTTGTGTAGATACTATTATGACACAGCAGCAGGACGAGCAGCAGCCAGGTCAGCAGCCAGTAGCACTCCGTGGCTACAAGATTCTGAAAATTATTAGAGAATCGTAAGTAATTTTGATTATTATTAATTTAAGTTTATATATTATTTTAGTTATTATAAATTTTCAAAATTTAATATATTTTTTATACAGATTTACTCCTGATAGCCACCGAGTATCCAGTTATATTATTGGAAAATTTAAAGAAAGAGTCTGCGCTGCTGGCCTTACATGGAGAAATGTAGACGAGGAGACAAAAACTTTTTATTATAATGAATTTGTGGTAAGTATATTTAATATATTTACTATTCTAATATATACTATTCTAATATTGAATAAACTCATTTTAATAAATTGTATTGCAGAAAAAACATACATGGGAGGACGGTTACGAGGCAGAATTTAAAAATACCTGAAATACTTATTGTGCCAAGTTGTACTGTGACCACATGTATTATTTGAGGAAAAAGACGACGCGACCGCCATATGTTGATGTCGAGACTTGGGGTGTATGGACGACCACCTGGGCTAGACAAAGATGGAAGGAAAATGCTGAAAAAGCTTGAGCCAACAGAAATACAGAGCTAGGTGGCCCGAGCACCGGAACAACCCGGCATTCATCTGGATCTAAGTCTATTGTTGAGCATACCATGGACTCGGTGAGTTAAATTCAAAGTTATGCAAGTAAATTTTACATTTATTAATTACCAAACTCGTATAATTTGGTTCTAATAAATTTTTATAAACAGGAACGAGATCTTGCTCGCCAGCCCACTTGTATGGAGATCTTTCTGAAGACCCATAAGAAGAAAAATGGGTCTTTTGTCGATTCTCGATCACAGGCGATACACGCACAATTATTATTTTTATTATATATTTAATCGTTTCTATCTTTATTAATCTGATAATTTAATTTGAATATTAATCTGATATTTCTGTTTCATACAGGATTAAATTACAAATAGAGTGGTCGAGGCATCTCAGCCCTCGATAGAGGGGGGGAGGGGGAGTCAGACTTTGTCCGCCGACCAGTTGAATGAGATCTACTATGATGTTGTCGGTGGACGGACAAAACACTCCACCCTCTACGGGCTTGGCTCACAGGCCAAAGTTGTATTCGATCGTCTAAGGATGCCCAGGGATCGTGCCACTTCGTCCGCTTCTTCTTCAGAGATGCAGTCTTTACGACAAGAAAACAAGAATTGCGCTCCCAAATTGTCTCCATGGATCAGAAGATGGATCATTGGATAGCCACTGAGGAGCAGAGGAGAGCGACGGAGGATCAGAGGAGAGTGGCAGAGGAACGGAGGACTAAAGCTTTGATGGACCATATGTACGCGGTCATAGCTACTTTCACCCCTTCAACACAACCGTCACAACACAGTTTTGAGTCACAGGAGACTCAAGACCCAACAGACGACGGCGAGTAGATTTTTTTGAGGCATATGTTAAACTATAACATGTGTTTTATTTTAATTATATTAAATTTATTTATTCAGTATTTACAGTCTAATAAATTATATTTGTCTTTCAGGACTCCTTATTTTATAGTTAGACATCCTTACATGGGAAACGACCTTCGAATGTTGCAGTTGAGTTATTTTGTTTTATCCTATCTATTTTTACTTTTTATTTTATTACTTGATCTCTAGTGTAATAATATTTGTATAGTCTCATGCAGCTTAATCATTTTATTATGGCAGTATGACTTAATTATTATCATAACATATTTTATTTTCTTTGCAGGATTTTCAAACATAGGGATGTTCTATTATGGTATGTTAAATGTTTAAATTTGGATATTCATATTTGTACTTTTCATATTAATATGGTATGTTAATTATTATGATATTGATATTGTTGTATGTTTGTGATGGTATCTTGGATTATAGTTCATGGATGTTGCTATCTTGGATTATTGACATTGTATTGTTATGTTGCATTATATTGTTAATGTTTGTTTGAGAAAGATTATAATTTGTTGTCAAATGTGAATATGTGTGAATGTATTGTGTTTTAGTATGTGAATGTATTGTGTTATTAGTATGTGAAAATATGCAATGTACTGGATTGTATGATTGTAATGTTAGTATGTAAATATTTGTAATGTTAGTATTTAATTGGACAAAATAAAATATCAAATTGTATTTTTTTTAAATTCCCGACAAAATACCGACGGAACTACTGTTTCCGTCGGTAATGTATCGAAAAAATTTACGATATTTCCCGAAGGAAACATGAATTCCGTCGGTAATTTTCCGGAAATACCGACGGAAACACTGTTTCCGTCGGGAATCCAATTGCCTTTTCCCGACGTAAACAATGTTTCCGTCAGAAATTACCGCACGCAATTCCTTTTTCCCGACGGTGAGCGTTGTTTCCCTCGACATTTTCCGACGGAAACGCTGTTTCCGTCGGCATTTTATTCCCCCCGGGCTTGTTATTTTCCGACGGGAAAGTGTTTCCGTCGGTATTGTCCGTCGGAATATTCCGTCGGTAAATTTCTTTTGCCGACGGACTGATATTTCCGTCGAAAATATTATCCCCGACAAATAATATTCCGTCATTGTTTTTTCCATCGGAATTCCGTTGGGAAAGGTTATTATCGACGGAATTCAGCCGATAAATTCCGTCGGTAATCCTGGTATTTTTTAGTGTACTTTGACCATGTTACATTTGGTTGACTGAAAGAATAACATGGTTGTGGAAAACAATAATTAAGTTGATTACATTGGTATATTTATCCAAGGTTTGTTGTTTGCGTGTTTATAAAATAAAAAAAAAATATTGATATGATTTTTTTTTGAAAAGAAAAGTAATTTCTATATTTGATTCATAAAGAAAGAAAAATCTTCTTTGCGCAAAGAGGGGCTTGTGTTATGAGAGAATATGATTCATTTTATTCTCACTCAATCACACCACCAACTTACGCGGCTTCAGATTGTCTAGTTTGATGGATGAAATAAGTTGTTATTAATTAAATCTCAATTGACTATTCTTGCCTAATTGAATTGTGCTAATTCAACCAATGGACAAGTTAATTTAATGCAGGCCATGGATGATCGAGGAGAAGCTCTACCATGTTGACTAGCAATATGGGTAATTAATTAAGAGTTAACCGGGGGGAGATGGCAGAGTTGGGCCTTTGGAATTGCAAGACTAATGTCGATCGGATGAGAGAAGACTCAGAATGAATTAAGTCTATTATGTTTGCTTGTGTGAGCAAAAAGATGAAAGAGACCTCTCAACTGCAACTTTGATAATGTTACGTTTGGTTGACCGAAAGAATAACATGTTTGTGGGAAAATTATATTCTCCTCTACGCAAAGATGCCCCGGGTAAGGAAGACAACACGCTAAACGACTCTAAATCCTTTGAATCTATCTCGTTCGGATCATCTCCAGAGATTTTGTGGTCCATAGATTTCTTGTGCATGAATGATGTTTCCACCATTCCTCTTGCCTAGGCATATACTTAAGTGCTCCAGATTTCCACAAAGAAATTAAACAAGGGCCGTAGCTCGATAGCTTATCTTCTACGTACTGCTGTAACTAATCCAATTACCTGTTGTTAATTAGTAACTCTCATACATGCGGTCTTTTTTCTGAGGGAGAAAAAACAGGAGGAAAAAATTTGTTCTTCCAGATATAATCTCACAAAGATTAATTGCATTGAGAAAGACATCGTGCTTGACAACTCCATGTCCACTGAATCTATCTATCTCCTTCCGATCCTCACCGTTTAATTATTAATTTTGTGCTCCATAAATTCCACGTCACTTTTTTGACGTACGGTTAGATCTTGTTATCTCTAATAAATTCTGCCAGGTAATGCAATTGCAATCTCTTCTATTCAATTGATCTGGTCTTGGACCATCTAATTAAACACAAGCAATTTAATTAATTTTTTAAAACTTTGATATTGCCTTATCCACCATTGATGTAATCCACAATGTTGATCAGCCACATACGACTCAATCCCAACAGGTGGTCGATTTGAGATGGGAAGCATCATAGTGGGCTCCGGTTGTTGAACTGTGGCAATCGGATCCAGTATCCTTCCAATTCATCCACCTCCTGTAGCCGATGCCACCTCTAGTTCTTAACGTCGTTAATTCCTTTTGCCTCTCAATCTTGCCGTTTCCTTTACCAATTTCTGGATGTCACATTTTAGGCCTGGCCTGTCCCGTCGCATCGCAGGGATGCCGGCAGCCCGTTCAGACAACTGTTGGCGTCTTCTTTTGCACACTCAATACATTACGACTCGCATCATCAAAAGAACAATTTAAAAAAAAAGTTATTCCCATTCCTCCACGAATTATAAATTATTTCATGAAAAATAATAAATTATTCATCCACATCCATACAAAGAATAAAAGTATGCTCTTGATTCTTGATGTCTCCCAAAATATTAAAATTATGTTCATTATGATTCATGGCACGAGTCTGGCTAGTAAGATTTTAAAATACTGAATATATACATACATACATACATAATTAGTTAGAAGCCAAATAGACTCCCAATCTTATTTAGATACTTCTCGAACCGGCCAAAGAATCCAACAATCCGACCATCCTTGACCGGAATTGTGAATCTGCAACTTGCAATCCCAAACGGCCCATAATGCATCCCGAAGTTGGTCTTAAATTCGAGCTGAGAGATACAAGTTTCGCAGCAGTGTTCACGGATGGATCCACCCATCCACTTGATATATTCACCAGGACGTAATTCAAACTGCAAGATCGATAGATAGATATATATAATTAAGCGGCAATTTATCAAAGGCGTACCTAAGTATTGGTATTTACTAAAAGACGTACCATGGTTTCAATATTACCAAAGGGCGTACATATTTTAGTAAACTTCCTCTTATACCCCTACCGACAAGTACTGCATGCAATTCTCTTTCCCTTTCTCTTTCTCATTGTCAGTAAAGAATTCCGAGACGGACGATAAAAAGATGTTCCTTTATATTTTGATAATAATATTATGGAACCTTTTTCAAAACAAAAAAAATATTGAAATTAATTAAAATATTTTTATTAAATTAAAACTAAAAGAACATTTCAGCCGCCCACGTTGGGCCTGAAATAGTTCCATTTCAGGCCCAACGTGCCCAATATTAAGGGACTTTTCTCGATTCTTTGTTATTACATTTTAACATCTCGGAGAAGTCTAAATAAACAATCGATAGCAAATTTAAACTCCTTGTAACCTCAGAAATCCACAATAACTGAAATTTTTACAATCGGAGCTCTCTAGGTCAATCAGTGGCCTTTTAGGGTCATTGGGGCTGAAATGGAAACATTTCAGCCCCATGTTGGGCCTGAAATGATTCCATTTCAGGCCTCATTTCAGGCCAACGTGGGGCTGAAATGTTTCAATTTCAGCCCCAACGTGCCCAATATTAAGAGTCTTTTTTCGATTCTTTGTTATTACATTTTAACACCTCGGAGAAGTCCAAATAAATAATGGATAGCAAATTTGAACTCCTTGTAACCTCAGAAATCCATAGGAACTGAAATTTTTACAATCGGAGTTCTCTAAGTCAATCAGTGACCTTTTAGGGTCATTGGGGCTGAAATGGAAACATTTCAGCCCCACGTTGGGCCTGAAATGATTCCAATGACCCTAAAAGGTCACTGATTGACCTAGAGAGCTCCGATTGTAAAAATTTAAGTTTCTGTGGATTTCTGAGGTTACAAGGAGTTCAAATTTGCTATCCATTGTTTATTTGGACTTCTCCGAGGTGTTAAAATGTAATAATGAAGAACCGCGAAGAAATCACACATTAGGCCTTTTAGGGTCATTGGGCCTGAAATGCTTGGACACCTATTGCATTGGTGATATCTAATATATAGATGTTTGGACACCTAAAACATCATCTCCTACCTCTGACCTCTCTATTCATATAGAATTTTCAGAAATCCAGATATGGGAGGTCCATCAGTGGGTTTTGGTCAAAACTCACTGATATTTCTAAACTACTCCTATTTGATTGGTGAAATCTAATATATAGATGGTTGGACACCTAAAACATCATCTCCTACCTCTAACCTCTCTATTCATATGGAGTTTTCAGAAATCCAGATATGGGAGGTCCATCAGTGGGTTTTGAGCAAAACCCACTGATGGAACTAAACTAAACCTATAGCTTTGAAAAAAATAAAAATTTGAGGTTATGGACACCTAAAATACTTTCTCCAACCTCATCCCTAACTTTTTAGCTGGGGGTTTCAGAAATCCAGATATGGGAGGTCCATCAGTGGGTTTTGAGCAAAACCCACTGATGGAACTAAACTAGACCTATAGCTTTGGAAAAAATAAAAATTTTAGGTTATGGACACCTAAAATACTTTCTCCAACCTCATCCCTAACTTTTTAGCTGGGGGTTTCAGAAATCCAGATATGGGAGGTCCATCAGTGGGTTTTGAGAAAAACCCACTGATGGAACTAAACTAGACCTATAGCTTTGGAAAAAATAAAAATTTGAGGTTATGGACACCTAAAATACTTTCTCCAACCTCAACAATAACTTTTTAGCTGGGGGTTTCAGAAATCCAGATATGGGAGGTCCATCAGTGGGTTTTGAGCAAAACCCACTGATGGGACTAAACTAGACCTATAGCTTTGGAAAAAAATAAAAATTTGAGGTTATGGACACCTAAAATACTTTCTCCAACCTCATCCCTAACTTTTTAGCTGGGGGTTTCAGAAATCCAGATATGGGAGGTCCATCAGTGGGTTTTGAGCAAAACCCACTGATGGAACTAAACTAGACCTATAGCTTTGGAAAAAATAAAAATTTTAGGTTATGGACACCTAAAATACTTTCTCCAACCTCATCCCTAACTTTTTAGCTGGGGGTTTTAGAAATCCAGATATGGGAGGTCCATCAGTGGGTTTTGAGCAAAACCCACTGATGGAACTAAACTAGACCTATAACTTTAGAAAAAATAAAAATTTGAGGTTATGGACACCTAAAATACTTTCTCCAACCTCAACAATAACTTTTTAGCTGGGGGTTTCAGAAATCCAGATATGGGAGGTCCATCAGTGGGTTTTGAGCAAAACCCACTGATGGAACTAAACTAGACCTATAGCTTTGAAAAAAACTAAAAATTTGAGGTTATGGACACCTAAAATACTTTCTCCAACCTCATCCCTAACTTTTTAGCTGGGGGTTTCAGAAATCCAGATATGGGAGGTCCATCAGTGGGTTTTGAGCAAAACCCACTGATGGAACTAAATTAGACCTATAACTTTGAAAAAAATAAAAATTTGAGATTATGGACACCTAAAATACTTTCTCCAACCTCTTTGTTATTACATTTTAACACCTCGGAGAAGTCCAAAAAAACAATGGATAGCAAATTTGAACTCCTTGTAACCTCAGAAATCCACAGGAACTGAAATTTTTACAATCGGAGCTCTCTAGGTCAATCAGTGACCTTTTAGGGTCATTGGGGCTGAAATGGAAACATTTCAGCCCCACATTGGGCCTGAAATGATTCCATTTCAGGCCCACGTTGGGCCTGAAATGGAATCGTTTCAGGCCCAACGTGGGGCTGAAATGTTTCCATTTCAGCCCCAACGTGTCCAATATTAAGAGTCTTTTTTCGATCCTTTGTTATTACATTTTAACACCTCGGAGAAGTCCAAATAAACAATGGATAGCAAATTTGAACTCCTTGTAACCTCAGAAATCCACAGAAACTGAAATTTTTACAATCGGAGCTCTCTAGGTCAATCAGTGACCTTTTAGGGTCATTGGGGCTGAAATGGAAACATTTCAGCCCCACGTTGGGCCTGAAATGATTCCATTTCAGGCCCGCATCGGGCCTGAAATGGAATCATTTCAGGCCCAACGTGGGGCTGAAATGTTTCCATTTCAGTCCCAATGACCCTAAAAGGTCACTGATTGACCTAGAGAGCTCCGATTGTAAAAATTTCAGTTTCTGTGGATTTCTGAGGTTACAAGGAGTTCAAATTTGCTATCCATTGTTTATTTGGACTTCTCCGAAGTGTTAAAATTTAATAATAAAGAACTGCGAAGAAATCACACATTAGGCCTTTTAGGGTCATTGGGCCTGAAATGGTTGGACACCTATTGTATTGGTGATATCTAATATATAGATGTTTGGACACCTAAAACATCATCTCCTACCTCTGACCTCTCTATTCATATAGAATTTTCAGAAATTCAGATATGGGAGGTCCATCAGTGGGTTTTGGTCAAAACTCACTGATATTTCTAAACTACTCCTATTTGATTGGTGATATCTAATATATAGATGGTTGGACACCTAAAACATCATCTCCTACCTCTAACCTCTCTATTCATATGGAGTTTTCAGAAATCCAGATATGGGAGGTCCATCAGTGGGTTTTGAGCAAAACCCACTGATGGAACTAAACTAGACCTATAGCTTTGGAAAAAAAATAAAAGTTTGAGGTTATGGACACCTAAAATACTTTCTCCAACCTCATCCCTAACTTTTTAGCTGGGGGTTTCAGAAATCCAGATATGGGAGGTCCATCAGTAGGTTTTGAGCAAAACCCACTGATGGGACTAAACTAGACTGATAGACCTCCCATATCTGGATTTCTGAAACCCACTGATGGGACTAAACTAGACTGATGGACCTCCCACTGATATGGGAGGTCCATCAGTGGGTTTTGAAAGCTATAGGTCTAGTTTAGTTCCATCAGTGGGTTTTGCTCAAAACCCACTGATGGACCTCCCATATCTGGATTTCTGAAACCCCCAGCTAAAAAGTTATTGTTGAGGTTGGAGAAAGTATTTTAGGTGTCCATAACCTCAAATTTTTATTTTTTCTAAAGTTATAGGTCTAGTTTAGTTCCATCAGTGGGTTTTGCTCAAAACCCACTGATGGACCTCCCATATCTGGATTTCTGAAACCCCCAGCTAAAAAGTTAGGGATGAGGTTGGAGAAAGTATTTTAGGTGTCCATAACCTAAAATTTTTATTTTTTCCAAAGCTATAGGTCTAGTTTAGTTCCATCAGTGGGTTTTGCTCAAAACCCACTGATGGACCTCCCATATCTGGATTTCTGAAACCCCCAGCTAAAAAGTTAGGGATGAGGTTGGAGAAAGTATTTTAGGTGTCCATAACCTCAAATTTTTATTTTTTTCCAAAGCTATAGGTCTAGTTTAGTTCCATCAGTGGGTTTTGCTCAAAACCCACTGATGGACCTCCCATATCTGGATTTCTGAAACCCCCAGCTAAAAAGTTATTGTTGAGGTTGGAGAAAGTATTTTAGGTGTCCATAACCTCAAATTTTTATTTTTTCCAAAGCTATAGGTCTAGTTTAGTTCCATCAGTGGGTTTTTCTCAAAACCCACTGATGGACCTCCATATCTGGATTTCTGAAACCCCCAGCTAAAAAGTTAGGGATGAGGTTGGAGAAAGTATTTTAGGTGTCCATAACCTAAAATTTTTATTTTTTCCAAAGCTATAGGTCTAGTTTAGTTCCATTAGTGGGTTTTGCTCAAAACCCACTGATGGACCTCCCATATCTGGATTTCTGAAACCCCCAGCTAAAAAGTTAGGGATGAGGTTGGAGAAAGTATTTTAGGTGTCCATAACCTCAAATTTTTATTTTTTTCAAAGCTATAGGTTTAGTTTAGTTCCATCAGTGGGTTTTGCTCAAAACCCACTGATGGACCTCCCATATCTGGATTTCTGAAAACTTCATATGAATAGAGAGGTTAGAGGTAGGAGATGATGTTTTAGGTGTCCAACCATCTATATATTAGATATCACCAATCAAATAGGAGTAGTTTAGAAATATCAGTGAGTTTTGACCAAAACCCACTGATGGACCTCCCATATCTGGATTTCTGAAAATTCTATATGAATAGAGATGTCAGAGGTAGGAGATTATGTTTTAGGTGTCCAAACATCTATATATTAGATATCACCAATGCAATAGGTGTCCAAGCATTTCAGGCCCAATGACCCTAAAAGGCCTAATTTGTGATTTCTTCGCGGTTCTTCATTATTACATTTTAACACCTCGGAGAAGTCCAAATAAACAATGGATAGCAAATTTGAACTCCTTGTAACCTCAGAAATCCACAGAAACTGAAATTTTTACAATCGGAGCTCTCTAGGTCAATCAGTGACCTTTTAAGGTCATTGAGGCTGAAATGGAAACATTTCAGCCCCACGTTGGGCCTGAAATGATTCCATTTCAGGCCCGCAATGACCCTAAAAGGTCACTGATTGACCTAGAGAACTCCGATTGTAAAAATTTCAGTTCCTATGGATTTCTGAGGTTACAAGGAGTTCAAATTTGCTATCCATTGTTTATTTAGACTTCTCCGAGATGTTAAAATGTAATAACAAAGAATCGAGAAAAGTCCCTTAATATTGGGCACGTTGGGCCTGAAATGGAAACATTTCTGTCCCACGTTGGGCCTGAAATGGAACCATTTCAGGCCCAACGTGGGCGGCTGAAATGTTCTTTTAGTTTTAATTTAATAAAAATATTTTAATTAATTTTAATATTTTTTTTGTTTTGAGAAAGGTTCCATAATATTATTATCAAAATATAAAGGAACATCTTTTTATGGTCTGTCTCGAAATTCGTTACTGACAATGAGAAAGAGAAAGGGAAAGAGAATTGCATGCAGTACTTGTCGGTAGGGGTATAAGAGGAAGTTTACTAAAATATGTGCGCCCTTTGGTAACATTGAAACCATGGTACGCCTTTTGGTAAATACCAATACTTAGGTACGCCCTTTGGTAAATTGCCGATAATTAAGATATAAATTTGTAAACCTTGCAATGATATTGATAGGGTTGGAAAACCCGTGCCTGGTATAGGGGATGAAGAAGTCGGGACTTGGGATAACCTCTTATCTCGGGCCTCGGGCCCTCCGTCGGGGGCCGCACTCGGGAAGGTCGGGCCCTTCCCCGAGAGGGAGGACCCCGAGAGCATTCCAGGAAATAGCGAACCTGAAGACCCCTGAGCCCGTCTCTGGATGCGGAGTCCCCGCAATTACCGACCTCGGGAGCCCCGGGGGTCGCAACTAAGGAAAGAGTGATAATGACACGGACTATTTCAAAAGAATATCCCTCTATCACCGAAAGCGGCGGACGCGGCCTGAATCTCGAAAACGTGACCGCCATAAGGGAGGCACGATCAGTCGGCCTGCTCGGGTATAAAAGGTAGTTCAATCCCTCCGGTAAGGGGGGTTACGATCTCTCATCTCTGCACATTTCCTTTCTTTGGCACTATCGTTCGGCTACCCTACTAACTTGAGCGTCGGAGTGGACTCCGTCGGACCCCAGCCGGCGTGTCCCCTAACGCTTGTGTTACTCTCGCAAGATTCCCTCGTTCCTCGGCAACATAGCAATCTCCGTAGGGGCTGATCCTCAGTGACCGACTATCGTCGACGACTCCTTCCGGAACAAATTTGGCGTCGTCTGTGGGAAGTAAAAAAGCACCTGAAAGAGCACCGATGGCAGGACCGGAGGAACAACCCCTCACCCTCACGCGAGAGGAATTTGACCGTCGAGTGGCTAACGCCGTTAAAGAGGCCTTAGAGCAACACCAAATCGAACAGGCGTAGAGCTGTCAATTTGGGTTGGGCCCGTCGGGTTGGCTCACCCCGCCAATCAATTTAAGCGGGTTGGGTTAGGATTTAAGCAACCCAAGCCCGCTGCGGGCCAACCCGCCTAGGCCCGTGACCCGCACGGGTCGGCCCGCGACGGGCTTGGGTTGGCCCGCGGGTTGAGAATCACATGTTAGTTAAGTTTTATGATAATTTATTATCTTTCTTTGTTATTATTTTGAAATAAAAAATAATATTTTTCATCACATGATTACTCGTTTGTATCCATTTATATTTAAAAAATATATTTCTTAATACATTTGATTGATAAATATCTAAATATATGGTTTTTTTAATTTTTTTAATTTTTTAAAAATATTTTGATGGGCCCGCGGGTTGGCCCGCCTAACCCACGGCCTGCCTTGGATTGGGTTGGGTTGGGGATTTTCCAACCTGCCAAGATGACGGGTCGACCCGCCCCGCCCCGCCAAATGGTCGGCCCGCCATGGGCGCCCCGCCACGGGTTGGCCCGTTTGACAGCTCTAAACAAGCGGCCCTGCAAC
Source organism: Boesenbergia rotunda (assembly GCA_024364735.1). NCBI lineage: Eukaryota > Viridiplantae > Streptophyta > Magnoliopsida > Zingiberales > Zingiberaceae > Boesenbergia > Boesenbergia rotunda. The sequence continues at coordinate 35,178 of JAGFNQ010003689.1, read as the reverse complement.
CAGCAGGTCCGGCGAGAGAAGAGATCCCCAGAATCTCCGCCTCGCCCTCCAGAAGGTCCGTGACTCCCGTGGGGCGACATGATGACGCAGCCCAAGGCCCTTGTAGAGAATCCCCTGTAGAGGGGGAAAAGACCCACTCGGTAGCCTCTAGTGCTCAAAGGCATGATGATGGACTGGGAAGGAGGGATGGACTCAAGATCTTCCAGAAGACTCCATCCACCCCTTTCTCGTCAAAGATTGTGGAAGACCCCATGCCAAAGCAGTTTCGTTGACCGGGGATCCCTGAGTATGACGGGAAGACAGATCCAGAAGATCATGTCTGTAAATTCGAAAATGCGGCGCTTTTGCACCAATATACCGATGGAGTAAAGTGCCGGGTGTTTTTGAACACCTTGTCTGGCGCAGCGCAACGGTGGTTTCAGAGGCTGCCCCATGGTTCCATCAATTCCTTCACGAAGTTCAAAACGGCATTCCTCCACCAGTTTGCGAGTAGCCGGCGCTACCAGAAGACAGCGCTCAACCTGTTCGCTCTTAAGCAAAAACCTAAGGAACCACTCAAGGAGTACATACAAAGGTTCAACCGGGTGACACAGGATGTACCGAGTGCAACATCGGAGATACTCGTCAGTGCCTGCACCCAAGGGCTCGCGGAAGGAGACTTCTTTCGATCCTTGGTGAAGAAGCCCCTCGCTAGTTTCGATGACTTGCTAGGACGTTCAGTCAAGCATGTCAACGTAGAGGAAGTGCAGTACGCCCGGCGCAAGGATCCAGTCGGAGCTCCACCCCTCACAACCCCTCGGTCGGATAGGAAGGAGCCACCAGCTCCGATGAGGAGAAAAGACCTACCACCCGGAAGGGATCACTGGACTGGCAGGCGTCGATTAGCGGAGACAGTAGACGTCGAACCACCAGAGACATTGCCCAAGTACTGTAGTTTTCATGGCAGTTCGACTCATTCCACAGAAGAGTGTCATGCCCTGAGAAAGAAATTCCCTGAGGAAGCGAATGCCTAACCACGGAGAAAATGGAACAAGTCAGGTTATCACAGAAAGTCGCCCCGACGACGACCTGCAAGGGAAAACGAAGTCCGACCACGGCTCCGATCGCGATCCAGAGGCAGGAGCCGGGGACCTGTGCCCCGAAGATCCCCCTCCTTGGAAAGAGATCCCTAAAAGGGTAAAGCTCCTGTGCGAGACCCCCCTTCGGGCCATGTAGGGGTCATCTCCGGAGGACCTACCGGGGACGACTCTAACCGAGCCCGGAAGTCGTATACCCGCCGGTTGGAAAATTACTCCATTGGGACAAGCCGAAGCCCGGGGGGCGGGCCCAACTATCTCGTTTGGGCCATCCGACCTCGAAGAAGTAGAAGCTCCACACGAGGACGCCATAGTGATTGTAGCCCGCATCGCCAATTATGAGGTAAAACGCATCTTCGTAGACACAGGGAGCTCTGTGAATGTTCTGTACAAAGCGGCTTGGGAGCAGATGCAGATAGACGAGGATGAATTGATCCCGATCGCGACCCCCTTGTTTGGCTTCACGGGATATCGCGTACAACCATTGGGACATATTACCTTGTCACTCTCGATGGGCAGCGATAGGCTCGAAAGAACCCGGAGGACTTCTTTCCTAAATGTGGACGCGCCTTCCTCCTATAACGCCATCTTGGGTTGACCAGCGCTCAGTATCTTCCAGGTGGTGGTCTCTGTATACCACCAGAAGATCAAGTTCCCGGTGGGTGATCGAGTGGTGGAAGTTTGAGGAGATCAGCTTGTTTCGTGAAGGTGCTATAGCGGCGAGGTTAGGACCGAGTCTAGGAAAAATCCCCGAGGACTGGAGGAATAGCTGCGGAAGAGGTCTTAGCCTGGCAAAGGGCCTCGATCCCTAATGTCCTGGTAAGATCCGAAATTTATTTAGTACAATTGTCTATGTCTTGCTGTGAGTTTGCAGCCGAATCACTTCCATTCAAAATAACAAATGTGTGTCCAAGTAATTCAAAACCCTAATGGCCCGGGGTCCAGCCAACGCCCGGGGTACTTAGGCTTGGCTCGGGAACTACGCACCCATCCAAGTAATTCAAAACCCTAATGCCCCGCTCTCCAGCCGACGCCCGGGGTACTTAGGCTTGGCTCGGGACCTATGCACCCGTCCAAGTAATTCAAAACCCTAATGCCCCGCGGTCCAGCCGACGCCCGGGGTACTTAGGCTTGGCTCGGGACCTACGCGCTCGTCCAAGTAATTCAAAACCCTAATGCCCTGCGGTCCAGCCGACGCCCGGGGTACTTAAGCTTGGCTCGGGACCTACGCGCCCGTCCAAGTATTTCAAAACCCTAATGCCCCGCGGTTCAGCCGACGCCCGGGGTACTTAGGCTTGTCTCGGGTCCTACGCGCCATTCCAAGTAATTTAAAACCCTAATGACCCGCGGTGCACTCAGGCTTGGGTCGGGACTTACGCACTCGTCCAAGTAATACCCAGCACTCAGGTCCCACGGATCAGATGTCGCCGGGTCCGGGAGCAGTCGGACCTAACCGAGGGTCTACACCACCGGTCGAGTAACCAAAACCCAACGGGGAGCTTAATCGATTTCGAAGTAAGAAACAAAACACTTTCGGGAGAACCCACAGCGCATTGGAATATAAGGCAATCATACAGACAGGACCCGTATACAAAAGTAATTATTCATTTACATAATGAAATACATGAAGACATACATCTTGACAACTTGGGACGAAAATGGACGCCTGAGGTAACACATGAGTAGCTCGGATATTCCTAACGAGCAACCTGGGACAAATATGGATGCCTGAGGTAACACATGAGTAGCTCAAGCACTCCTTATGGATGATCCAGAATGAAGATTGATGCCTGGGGTAACACATGCGGAGTCCGACCCCATCAAGACACCCTCGATCTTCGCCGTAAACAAGCAGAAAAAAGAGTAGGGGGTAGGGGCTGCCGCAACTTCTTCCCGGAGCGTGTAAAGACGCAAAGAAGAATTGCATTAGAAGGGTCAGGAGGGAGGAGCCACCGCAATTTCTCTCCGGAGCACGAGAAGATGTAACTCTGGGCCGCCGCCCGAGTACAGGTTGAAAAAAAAATACCAAGGGGGGGGGCGACAAAACAGATGGAAATATTCTCAAACCCGCGGCGTCCCCCGGTAACGACGTACCCCAGGATACCCTCGTCTTCCCGAGAAGCCGATGGTGCACGGGGTACACTGCCACCGGCCGACCAGGGGCTTGGGGATCAGCAGGATGGGTCATCTCCCCCATGCCCCCTGGAGGGCCACATAAGGTCCTTTCCGTACTCCACGGACAAGCAGGGAGTTCCACCTCCCCTAGAATTTTCAGCGAGACATCGGGTGTCATCTCCGCCATGCTCCCTAGCAAAGGGGAGGACACCAAGGCTTCTACCCCTATCTAGTCCTTCAAACAAGCGCAGCACGGGGGTTCGCACAAGGGACATGGAAGATGCACGTAATGACACCAGGGAGGAAGTGAAAACCAGAGGGATGGGAAAAGCTGGCTCCTCCCATCCCCCTATTTATAGTGTGGGGATTCTCCCCAAGCAGTTAACGCGCGGCCGGTGCCATAACTCCAAGCGTCTTTTCGACTGACGCACCCTTAATGCGCCTGGGAACCCGTGACTCTTAATGGGTCAAATCAAGGAGATTGCGAATAATACGGAGGAGACGGTTCGAAAACCACCCCTGCACCTTAGCGAGCAGGGGCTAGCAACGAGACTTCGTCGATCTAAATTCCTCGTGCAGGGATATGACTCCTAGTATCCGCCTCGAAGGCAGTCGATTGGTTGAGCCCACACGCAAAAACAAAGAGCACGTCATACTAGAATTCACACACAAAGGGAAAAGATAAACAACATTTTGTCCGTAATCAGGCCGCTTGAGGCCTCAAGCAGAGACCTGTACACAGGTCGAAGAGTATTTACATTCTTGGGCCATCACCGAGAGGTAAGAATTTTCCCTTCTTTAGCCCGCCGAGGGCCCCATGAAAGCCCTGTTGTAAACGCTCCATTACGTGGTCGGCTACGATGACGCGAAACTCCTCCGAGCCCAAGAACTTCGCCTAGAAGCCCCTCTCTGCCTCCCGAGCAGCAGAAGCCTCGGCAGCCTCAACGGACTGTCTTAGCCACCATAATTCAGTAGACATATCATCTTGCTCAAGTAGGGCTTCCTTGAGCTGCTCAGACGCCGCCCGTGCATCCGCCTTGGCTTGAACTACGTCATCCTCCAGGGCAAAGACACGGTCAGTAGCCATCAGGAGCCGGGACTCCATTTGCCTCTGTAGCTCCTTCTCTCTCACCTGGAGCTGGTCTCTCTCCTGCGTCACCCAAAGGAGATCCTAGGTGACCGACACGACCTTCTCGGAGGCCAGACGTTCTCGGTGTCGGGAATTCTCGAGGGCCTGCTCAGTGTCCTACAAAAGCTTCCTCAGCTGCCCGACCTCCTCACGGAGAGCCCTGTTGTGGCTGGCCTGCTGCACCCCGGACCAATGCTCAAGACTCGCGGCTGCCTCCGCCTTTAGGGCTTGCTGGAGTAAGGCCTCCACTTGGGGCTTGGAACACAGGCCCCGGCCAATCACTAGGCAGTCCTCAGCGGCCTGACATCGCACCAAAAGATTAGAAGCCGCACCGAAAAGCAGGCAAATGCTATAGTAATTCGCAACTACAGAAGGGTCTTTCGAAGACTAGCTAGCGGCCCGGCCGAGGCCCGCACGACTACCTCGGCTGGAGGATAGAGTACGTCGCCCTGCTCTTCGATCGGTGGATGAACTGAAGAATGCTGGACGACAGGAGCCTCAGCAGTTGAGCCGGGAGAATTGGAGTCCATTTCGTCAGGACATGAAATCCTCTCCGGCAAAGCTCGAGCGGTTGAAGTCTCCCCCGAGTGCACTATGGAGGGGAACCGCATGGAGGCCTCTAACGCTGCATCCAACCTCTCCCTTAATTGATCTAGTTTTATACAAAATTGAATACGTGACGCCTCCTTACCTGTCGGAGTGATAGCGGAGGCGACGGACTAGGAGGGGGGCACCTCGGGGATGGAAACAGGCGAGACCGAAGTAGGCGAGGCTACCTCGGTTGGCAGAATCGTTTCCTCAGGCACTGAGGGTAGAGAAGAGGAACGGACGGACATCGCTTCTTCCAAGAAGGGCCCAAGCCCTTGGGGAGCCGCCGCTTCTACCGGCCGAGGGGCTGGACGACTATCGAGGGGGGGGGAGTGGAGGAAGTAGATTGTGCGCCCCCCTTGTCAGGGTTGCTGGAGTGGGGTCACCCACGAAGGGGAACCGGTTCCCGAGGCAACCTGCGGGGCTGGGGGCGCTGACTCTTCGGCTGGGGGGATATAACAGTAACATCGACTCCTTCGGCGGAGGCAACCCCATGAGTTGAAACACGGGGCCCCTCGACGGACTCGGCGAGGGCGGGAGGAATGTCAGGAACAATCGGAGGAGGATTCAGGGTCTCCTTGTTGGTCTCCTCCCACCTAATGAACTGACTCATCGTTTTGACATACATGACTTCCTCTGCAGAAGCCAAACAGAAAGAGCATCAGTCAGAACCAATGTGCGTGGAAGATAGAGACGAGCATACCTAGGAAGAGACTAATCTGCGTTACTTTAGGGCTAAGGCCCGCCCGGTCCATAAGTTTTTCGCTTTGAACTAGCCCCGGGCCGCTGAACTCCATGCCCGAGAGTACCTCTCTAGCATGATGATACGTTGGGCTGTGAAAGAAGCTCTCCAAGGAGGGAGGAGTGGGCAAGCCAGCTATCCAACACAAAGGGCTGAAGGGCAATGACGATAGCCGGATGAAAAGAATTTCTCTTTCCATCCCTTGTGCGAAGAAGGAAACCCTCCCAAAAACCTATGGCCTGGACGGGCTGCGAAGCTAAAAACTCCCCGTGACCCTATCGGAGTGAAGAAGGAGTGGAAAAGGGGTGGAGTCAGAGGAAGACCAAAAAGCTTGAAAATGATATATGCCCCCCATCTGGGCGAAGACATTGAGAGCCATCTGGTGCAACGGAATGCTAAAATAAGAGGCTATGTTCGCAAAGAAGAGGGGATAGGGAAACGAAGCCCTAGCTCCATTTGTCCTAAGAAGAAAGTCAGCATGCCGGTGGGGGGCTCCACAGGTTTCTGGTCTACCTTAGGGATGACCATCGTCATCTCGGCTGGAACCCCATATGTCTCGGTGGCCGCTTGCAAAGCCTCGGGCCTCACTCTCGAAGAGGCGGATTCATACCACTCCACCCGATAACCTTCCATGACCCTTAGATAGCAAAAGAGAGGATGACAGATTACTCACGCGCAGAAGAAGCCTTGCAGGAGAAGAAGACGAAGTACACCCAGTCACCAAACCAGAAATGGACGTCAGCGTCTGTTTTTCCCCTCTTATACCTCGGTAGGCATCCGCTTAAGCACAATAAGAACAAGACGCGTGGAAAGCTAGGAACCACTTTGTCTAGACTGTCGATCGTCGAGGGTCAACGGGACCCACTCACGTCTAGGGGGACTTGGGGGGGGGGTAGCCGTTGTAATACGTGGCAATAAGACACTCGCACGGACACCCCACTACCCTCTAAACATAAGATCAGGCGTTTTTTAATCCTGTAAAGAGGGGCATCATTACGAGCCTTCGGGAAGTGGAGAAGCTTCCTTGGGAAAAGAAGAAGACATCGAACAGGGGGGCTCCTCATAACTCTGGACGAGACGGATATAGTCCAAAGAAGCTTCCCTGCTTATGAAGGGAACGGGTGCAGCAGCACATACCTAAGTGAAGGCAACTTCTTTATCCCGGTACTAGTCCGATCAGTCAGCCACACTTCCTTCGATCAGACTTGAAGGGAGAGACTTGTAATAGGGTTGGAAAACCCGTGCCTGGTATAGGGGATGAAGAAGTCGGGACTTGGCATAACCTCTTATCTCGGGCCCCGGGCCCTCCGTCGGGGGTCGCACTCGGGAAGGTCGGGCCCTTCGCCGAGAGGGAGGACCCCGAGAGCATTCCAGGAAATAGCGAACCTGAAGACCCCTGAGCCCGCCTCTGGATGCGGAGTCCCCGCAATTACCGACCTCGGGACCCCTGGAGGCCGCAACTAAAGAAAGAGTGATAATGACGCGGACTATTTCAAAAGAATATCCCTCTATCACCGAAAGCGGCGGACGCAGCCTGAATCTCGAAAACGTGACCGCCATAAGGGAGGCACGATCAGTCGGCCTGCCCGGGTATAAAAGGTAGTTCAATCCCTCCGGTAAGAAGGGTTACGATCTCTCATCTCTGCACATTTCCTTTCTTTGGCACCATCGTTCGGCTACCCTACTAACTTGAGCGTCGGAATGGACTCCGCCGGACCCCAGCCGGCGTGTCCCCTAACGCTTGTGTTACTCTCGCAGGATTCCCTCGTTCCTCGGCAACATAGCAACCTCTGCAGGAGCTGATCTTCAGTGACCGACCATCGTCGACGACTTCTTCCGGTATATATATATATATATATATATATATATATTCACGCACCGTGTTATGGCAGGGACCGCCGTCGCCGCGTAGTCGATGTGTTTCAACGTTATTCCAGTCATCAACGTAGGAGACCTCCAAACTGTGGATGACGTCTCCAAAGTGGAGTCTGACCTTTGTGATTCGGGAGGCAGATCGACAGATGTCAAAGCTCTTGGCTGCGGGGCCTCCCCATGCCCCAATCTTGATGTTATTATGCAAAGCTGAACATCAGAATTTAATTTGCCATTAGTAGTAGTAATAGTAGAAACAAAGCTAGGCGGGCACATTATGAAAGAGCAAAAGCAGAATGAATGAATGAATTAACTAGTTGATGGTGGAGTTATCAATTAACATACTCACTGATGCGTGTGAAATCCTCAAAGATATAGCTAGTTGGTCTTCCAGTGACTCCAGGTCACCCTGCCACTGCTTGGCTTCGTCCCTGGCAAGGCTTCCCTCGCACTTAGCCTCTTCGATCTTACTTATTGCTTAAAACGGGGACAACAACCTCTCAATCTCTAATGTGCCCAGAAGAAGCGTAAGAGAGAAAGATATCGCGCGGAGCAATGAGGCAAAGACGCATAATAGAAAGAGAAAAATACGATTTTTAATGAACCAGGCAGCAGACAAATTGAACCTGAGGTGATCGGTCCGGCCCCACGGAAGTTTCCCACCGGTAACCAGGGTAAATCGGGAAGCGCTCACGGTGGCCAGTCTAGATGCCCAGCGTCCCAGGGTTCGCGCCCCATTTGGAGGAAAAATTCCTGCAAAATGCGCCGTAGCTGGGGATCGAACCGCGGATGCTGAAAGAGAGAGAGAGAGAAAAATACGAGAAAGAAGTAGAAGAGGAGAGAGAAGGAGAAGAAGAGTTATCGTGCCTACTCCACAAAAAGGCCGAAGCTTTATTAGAATTCTTTCTATATAAGAGAATACACCTTATTCTCTTGTTACTAATGATGATGATACAATGTCTTACAATGATCACTATAAATTATGCCTAAACCCAAACCCAATAAAACCATAATAGAATTTTGTTAGAAATTTTTTTAACAAAATTCTATTAGAAAAAACCTTAATAGAATTTTATTAGAAAAACTTTAATAAAATTCTATTAGGAAAAATCTTTTTCTTCCATGACATCTATTATTCAGATATGAGCCACCCGTCAACAATCTCCACCTTGGCGAATATTCACCCCTTCGAAGAACACGAGTTGCTGAGCAAAACTCCACCTGGAACTTTGGGTTTGAGCTTCCTTTCCTCTAGCATCTACAGACATGGATTAGGTTCTCTGACCAGCCCTATAAGCCATAAAGCTTCCTTCTTCTTGAATACCCACTCGCACCCTATAGCTCGTTTTCCTTAAGGAAGTTCTACTAGATCCCACGTTTGGTTCTTATGCAGTGACTCTATTTCCTCCGCCATAGCACCCATCCACTTATCCTTCTCAGAGTTGTATACTTCCTCCTAAAAAGATGTAGGGTCTACGCTTCTGATGATGAGTGCATAAGACACTAAGTCCTCAAATCCATATCTAGTGGGTGATCACTTTACGACTTGTCTCGTTCTGCCACCAACTATAGTGCAATGCTCCGTGTGCTCTGAGCTAGAATCATCAGAGTCATGAGTCTCTAGCTCCACCTGCACAACCTCTTTCTCCTTGTTGTTCTGTGGTGTTTCCTTTCTTTCTTCATGAGTACGTTGTAGCATGACTTTCTCGTCAAACACCATATCTCTGCTGATCACCACCTTGTTTGCCTTAGGATCCCAAAGCTTGAAGTCTTTAACTCCTTTCTGATACCCCAGAAAAATATACTGTTTTGACTTCGTATCCAGCTTTGATCTTTTCTCACTAGATATGTGCATATAGACAGGACATCCAAAAACTCGAAGATGAGAGTAATCTACTGGATTCATTGTCCATACTTCCTCTAATACTTTGCCTTCTAGTGCTGTCCTTGGTGATCTATTAATGAGATAACACGTCATGTTTACTACTTCCGCCCAGAAATTCTTTACTAGTACTACATTCAGCCTGAGACATCTTGCCTTCTCAATGATTATCTTGTTCAACCTTTCTGCCACACTGTTCTGTTGAGGTGTCCTATAAACTGAGAAATGCCTCATTTTTCCATGTTGCTCACAAAATTCTTGGAACTTTGAATCCATGTACTTAATCCTATTGTCTGACCTAAGGCATTTGATCTTCCTTCCTGTCTGATTCTCCACTTCAGTTTTCTATAGTTTAAATTTCGCAAAAGTTTCTGACTTATGAGGAATGAAGTATAGCTAGACCTTTCGTGAGAAATCATCAATAAAACTCACAAAATATAAGTGTCATCCACGTGATGCTATACTGGCTGGTCCTCAGAGATATGTATGTATATAGTCCAAAATCTCCTCCGTCTTGTGTATTGTCGTCTTGAATTGCACTTTGCTTTGTTTCCCAAAGACACAAAATTTGCAGAATTCAAGCTTGCACGTCTTGATGTCCTTCAAAAAATCTCTCTTGTGAAGCTCTAGCATCCCATGTTCACTCATATGCCCGAACCACATATGTCACAAGACTGTACTTTTTGATTCAAACTCTACTGAGGCGACTTCATCTACAATTATATTCCCTATCAACTTGTAAATGTTCCTTGCTACCTTTAGTCCTTTCATTACTGTCAGAGCTCCCTTGTTGACCTTCATCACCTCGTTCATTGATTTGTAATTGCAACTATACCATCTAGTGTGCCTAGTGAAATCAAATTTTTCTTTAGATCTGGTATGTATCTGACATCATATAAAGTTCTGATCAAACGATCAAACATCTTAATTCTAATGTTCCCTATGCCAATAACTTTGCAAGACGCATCGTTTCTCATCAACACTAAACCAGAACCAACTGCCCTATAGGTGTCAAACTACTCTTTGTTTAGAGTCATGTGATATGAACATGCAGAGTCTAAGATCTATGCATCCATCAGCTGCTCTGAACTCGACATAACTGATTGCATATCTCCATCACCACTCTTTGAATTTTCTTCAACTATGTTTGTAGACTTTGTTGAATTATCTTTATTTTCTGCAACATGTTTGTTTATCTCTGGACAATCTCTCTCTATTTGGCCTTTGGCTCTACACTTGTAGCATATGATTACCTTCTTCCTTCTCAACTTTGAACGAGCTTTATTGTCGCTGCTTGATTCATATCGAGTTTTGCTCCTACCACGTTCTTGGTTACTATTCACCACAAGTCCTTCTCCTTGAGAAACTTCATCATTTGCTTTCTTCCTCTGATGAAAGCCCAATAAAGCACCTGTGACCTCCTCCAATTTGAGAGTTTCCTTTTCCCACATTAGAGTAGTAACCAAATTCTCGTACGTAGGAGATGAAGGTAGAGAATTCAACAACATCAGCATCTTGTCTTCGTCTTCGATCTTCACATCAACCCGCTTCAGATCACTCACAATGTGGTTGAATACGTTGATATGTTGGCTTAGATCGGTTTCCTCTGTCATCTTCGGCCCGAATAATTTTTGCTTAAGATATAGCTTGTTTGTTAATGACTTTGACATATACCGGCTTTTCAGCTTTTGCCAAACTGCTACTAGTGACTCTTCATCTATGACATGATACATCACATCATCCGTAAGACAAAGCTTGATTGTTGCAACTGCCTTCGCCTGAAGTTCTTCCCAGTCTGATTTCTCCATGCTTTCTGATTTTCTTAGCATCTTCGCCATGCATTGTTGCACCAACAAGTCCTTGACCCTCCTATGCCATAATCCGAAGTTTTCAGTTCTGTCAAACTTTACCATATCAAACTTCACTGAAGATGTCCCCGACATGTTAAAAAATCTGTCAAACCTTGCTTTGATACCAATTGTTGCGCAAAACGGGAGCAACAACCTCTCAACCTCTAACGCGCCATGAAAGAAAGAGGAAAGAGATCGCGCGGAGTAACGAGGCAATGACGCACAATAGAGAGAGAAAATACAAGAAAGAAATAGAAGAGGAGAGAGAACAAAGAGAAGAAGAATTACCGTTGTTCGGCGGCGTGCCTATTCCATAAAAAGGCCGAAGCTTTATTAGAAATATATCTACACAAGAGAATACACTTTATTCTTTGATACTACTGATGATGATACAATGACTTACAATGATCCCAATAATAATACCTAAACCCAAACCTAGTAAAATCATAAAAGAATTTTGTTAAGAAAAATTTTAACAAAATTTTAATAGAAAAAATATAACATAATTTTATTATAAAAATCTTAATAAAATTCTATTAAAAAATCTTATAAATTTTTTTCCATAACATTATTATTCTAGGTGCCACCAGTCAACGTAAACGAATTAAGAGATTATCCCTCGTACAGAAATGAGGCTCTTTCAGTTGCATGTGACACCGTAAACATATCGTATACTAACGTGATCTTAATGTAACTGTTTATTTAAATATCAATATTCATCGTAAACCTATCGTATACTGCATGCATTTGATAGGTGTTAATTTTTAACCATTATATATATTTCTACCTTAATGGCTTGATTTCATTGCTACGATTTTGTTTTCCGAGGTTCAGATCAATATTTTAAATATTCGGCATAAATTTTAATTAATTTGTTCGATTGAATTGCAACTGGAAGGTCAAATCTATTTTACACTATTACGGTATTTATTTATTTATTTTTGATTGGATGAAAGTGTTTCTCGGTTCAAATTATTTGGTAAATTTTTGGTAACCGTTGACAATAAATTAATGAAAATCACATCCAACTAAACTTATCCAAATCATATAATAAAGTTTACAAATATTAATGTTAAATAATTAAGTGACATCATACATCATAATAATTAATATAATCAAATGGTGATATCAAACCAAAATTAAACGGTAACATTATATGAAATAAAATACTTCATAATAAAGTAAAATCAGGAAGCTAGACAATATCAATCATCAAATTTTAAATCACTCAAGGGATGCCCAATTAACTATATATATATAGAAATCATCAATCAAATTTAGATACATATGGAACTAACAATCACCGAGAAGGTCGAATCCAACAATTTGATTCTTCATTTTGAAGCAAACCCTCCCTATAGCCTTCTGGACCAGAAGGTCGATGCTTCATTTTGAAATTGGTCAAAAATCACCGAGACCTACAAAGATCATAAAATTTTATTAAAAGTAATAAATATTGGATGGAGTACATTAATTCAAATAGTTAAGAGTAAGATATATTGAAACTCATAATTAATATTGTTCATCTATATATTTAGAATAATACTGACAATAAACATTTTAATTCCCTTAATTTGTTACTATATCGATCAGGATATTTAACTTGACATAAAAAAACATTGACATAATGGAAGAGCTAGCTCATTATTTTTTATATTGCAATCAAGAACATACATGATTATTTGACAAATATATATGATGAAATTGAAATTAATTGCTTCTAAAAATTATAAGAACTTGTCATGGTAGTTTTAATTTTAATTTACCAAAATACCAAGACAACACTTAATTAGTTTTCATATTTATCAAAATGATATTTTTTTCTTAAACTGATTCTCTAAAATTGCCCTTAAAAATTAAGACTATTAAAAAAAACATGCATTTAAAGTACTATTTAATCTCGCCTACTTTATAAAATAGAAAATCATTTATAAAATGTTCGCTCATTTCAGATAAGACAGAATATATAGATGGTATATATGAAAATATGTGTTACCTAACATAAGGGGTGAGGAAACCTTGGATGTTCTCGTCGTCCCAATCCAAGTTGTTCCACCAATTGTCTTCACAATAAATCCATTTTAATCTGTTCTTCAATATTTCAACCCCAAATGATAATTTTTTGAGCTCTGGGCAACTGATCACACGTATATATTCCAAGTAGGGAAAATGGAGCGGTCCATTTGCAATGCTATTGAGGTTCGGCATGTCCAACAAAATCAAGCTCTGGATACTAGAGCTACAGATGGAGCTGGAGTTCCCTACCTCACTTATTAGTTCCTTCATTTTTTCACAATCACCTATCTCTAGAAGATTAAGGCATGGCTGTTGTAGAACCCAAGAAACATCCTTCAACATGGGGCATCCAGAAATATATATTTCACGAAGGTTGTAGAGCCGAACTCTATTCAATGAAATCTCGTCCAATAGTTCTAGGTTATAAAAATGGAGAATCTTTAAACATCCGAAACTTGATTCGCGATCCACACCTGCAGCCAAAACTAATCTATCTAACCTGAGATTCATAATGCACAGAATCTCAAGGTTGTCACTTACCCATTCTGGAGTGCCCAGATCATAATTTGGAAGTTTTGAAATATTCTTTCCATGCAAATTGAGGTCCCATATGGAGACATTTGATGGTAACATGTTGAGTCGTTCAATGTTATCTGTTGTAGCATTAATTTTAATTCCCACACTTAATTGGTGGCGTCCTTTGAAACATTTCAGCTCGTCCCACCACCAGTCAGTTGTAGGATAAATGTTTGCCATATCTAGCCACCTGAGAATTGATAAATTGGATATTGTCCCATTGGGTACAATCTTAAGATGAGTACCCCTTAGAAGCAAGTACTCTAATTTGACCAAGCAACTAAACTCAGTCGGCAGTCTTGTAATGGGTTTGCCCACAAATTTAAATATCGAAGCTCGGTTAAGCTACAAATCTCCCTAGGAAGCTCTGTTATACCACATCCACTGAGATCGAAGTATGTTAAACGAGGCATGCTTGCGAACAAACTTGGAGGAATTGTTTTTAGAAACCTATTCTCATTTAGAATCAACATAGAAAGTTTTGGAAAAGTGGAAGCTGCATACTCTTGTAAAGACGTAATATTATTCCTCATGAAGGATGCTCGCTCTGCTTCTTGCCATTCTTCTTGTCTAGGCAAATCACGCAACCCGATTCCTGCTTTTACAATCCATTTCTTTTGTTCCCTCCGATCCAGAGACCATCAACAGTGTCATATCTCTGATGACATCGTGCATCTTTATAGCTATGCCCTGTAATAGTCCATGATACTACATTGCTCTAGCAAGGATGCGGCCATGAGAGCTTCCAAATGGGAGTATCCTTTGTTGATAGCTTCGTTGATTCCATTAAATTCACGGATTATGCCGCAGCCTATCCAACACGGTATCAAATCAGATAATTTGTTGATCTCAAAATCTTCAGGCCACAAAGCGCAGCACAAAAGGCATTCTCTTATGGAGTCATTCTCTAACTATCGTAGCTCAGCTTGAAAGCTTTATACATGACGAGTGAATCTTTTGAAAGACCAATGGTTGTCCACTCATGTTTATCCCTTATTTGATTGAGAGCTTCCTTCCAAGCTTCCCAAGACCTTTTCCCTGACATGGCTCGGGCGACAGTGACAAGAGCGAGCGGAAGACCTGCACATTCTTTAGCAAGTTCTTCAGCAACGAACTTAATTCCAGCATCTGAGCTAAGAACATCCCCATCACTATTCTGCTCAAAGAGTTGCCATGCTTGATTTGAATCCAGACATTTGACTTTGAACTTCTTTTCCGCTTTCATTTGTGCACACACTGTCTCGCTGCGGGTCGTGAACACCACGATTTTGCGCGGTTGCTGCTGTTGGCCTCGCTCAGTAGCCGAGTGTGCCATCCCCAACAGTTCAAGATCCACATACTCCCAAATGTCATCGAGAAGCAGCAAGCCGTTCCTGTCCTTCAAGAATCTAAACAGCTTATCACCACAAGCCCCTTCATCGTCACTCTCCTGCAGTGTGCTCAATCCCAGACTCTTAGCAATATCCATCTGGAGCCTTTTCAATTGACAGTCTTTGGAGGCCACAACCCAAATGACACTATCAAATATTCCGTTATTATAATAGTGTTGCCGGATGCTCTTCAACGTGGTGGTCTTACCGACACCGGCCATTCCGTAGATGCCTATGATGTTGCCTTCTCCACCATTGATATAGCCCACAATGTTCGCCACATACGACTCAATTCCAACGGGTGGTCGGTGTGAGATGGGAAGCATCACGGTGGGTTCTGGATGCCCAACTGTAGCAATCGAATCTAGCGCACCAGCTCGGCTCATCAATTCATTAGCCTCATCGATCTTCTTCGCCACTCTTTGGATGATGGAGCAGCAGTTTGATGACTCTCTGATGGGAACATCATCTCCTGCTTGCTGTGTTTGAGTGGCAGCGTTTTTTTCGTCCTCTAGATTTGCAGCAAAAGCTTCTGTTGGGTTACTCGACGTGCCGCCACTCCGATTGAAACAATTGCAACTGAAGCAACCTGATGAAACATAGAGCAGACGGAAACAACTTTTTTCTCTCTCTTATATATGAAAGCAGTAGCTTGGATGAATTAAAACACAAGGAGTGGCAATTTAAATTGGCAAGAAAAGGAAAAAGGTAGGGGGAATACTCACCCATGCTTTGGAAATCCTGCTCGATGTCAGCCACTTTGCCTTCCAATATCTCCACCTCTCGCAGCCACTGGCTCACTTCGTTAGTCGGAATTTTCCCTTCACGCTCCGCTTCAGTGATCTTGTTCTTGATGTCGTCTCTTTTGCCTCTCAATCTTGTCATTTCCTTTTCCAATTTCTTGATACCAGATTTTGGCCTACCCAATTGCAGCGTTGCCCACAGCCCACTTATGCAACTGTTGACATCAACGTTGAGATTTAGTTTGATGCAGCACGCCATGGACGATCGAGGAGAAGCTCTACCTTGTTGACTACCAATATGGGTAATTAATTAAGAGTTAAGCAGGGGGAGATGGCAGAGTTGGGCATTGGGAATTGCAAGACTAATGTCGTGTGGCGGAGAGAAGATGGCAAATTAAGTCTATTATGTTTGCATGTGAGAGCAAAGATAACAGAGACCTCTCAACAGCTACTTTGACCACGTTACGTTTGGTTGACTATATAATTTTTTATTATTTTTTTTTTTTTTTTTTTTTTTTTTTTTTTTTTTTTTTTACTATGTTTTTAGAAAAAAAAAAAAAATCAAACAAAAACATTACAGAAATGAAATAAAATGACTGATATAATAACATGTTTGTGGAAAAAAAATAAGATAGTTACTAATCTCTGACATGAAAGAAGAACAGAATAGCAACACGTGTAAGAGATGTTGATTGAAAGGGGACCACCGTTTTCATTATATGTGAATCAAAAATATTTCAAGAAAAATCGTTCGTCGCAAATTCGGAGGTCAATGACGTATATACTCCAACATTCAAGTTAATAGCGAGAAGTAAAAATGATTAGAGAATTAGAAGAGATGAAAATTCATTATACCTTGCACGGTGAAGAAGAATATATATGTAATATCCTTTTGACAATCTTCCACTGTCAGAGTAGCACATCAACCCTAATATAAAGTCATCAAATCAATAGATTTTTTATAGAAATTTTGTTACAAGTAAGCGGACCAATGAGCTAAACATGTCAATTTTTAATTAGATGACAGGATAATATTATTCTTGTCTTATCAAGAATGGGTCAGATTTGAGTATGGTTGGGCATATGGGTTTGCCTATGTACTTCTAATGCAGGTCCATGTTCGCTGTAGTTAAATGGGGGCTAGTCCAATGAGTCAAAAAGAAACCTAGCTCGGCTTGGAGCCTTTTACAAATAGGTGGGCTTACTTAGGTTGTAATTTAATGGGAACTAAAGCTTACCCAACCAAGATTTTCTATTCGGCTGATCGACTAAAGGGTGGCAACTGATCGATCACAGTATAGATGTCAATAGTACAACGCGTAAAAAAAAAAAAGCTCAGAGGCCGTTGGAGCTTAAAGCGCAAAACGTGCGTATTTTATGAAAAAAATGTAATAAATAAAATGACTATTATATTTATTTAAATTTTAAAAATATTTTAAAAATCCAAATGATCATAATAAAATATTCTTTAATGAAACGGTAAATAATTTAAAAAATTAAAAATAAATAAATTTTTTTAAAAATACGATAGATGAAATATCAAGTATCAAAATAATAATTTTCTTCATCTTTATTATTTAAATCTCCGTCATCTTATATTTTTAATTTTAATATAATTTTTATGAATTTAAATTTTAAATATGATTTTCTAATTTTTATGAATTAATAAAAAAATTTAAATATATTTTTATATATTTAAATCTGATTTATATAAATTAATAAAATTCATCATGTTTTTTATATTTTAAATATTTTTTAATTTTAAAACTGAGTTATATTAATTAATAAAATTTATTAATTTTTTTATTTTACATATATTTTTATAAATGATAAATCTGATTTATCATCTATATTAATTAATAAAATTTATTAAAAATTTTATTAGAAATATATATTTTTATATATTTAAATTTAATTTATATGAATTAATAAAATTTATTAGATTTTTTATTTTAAATATATTTTTATATATTTTTTTGTAATAATTTAATTAGACTTTATAAAAATTTATTCGAAATAATAATTTAAGTTGGGAATTGTTTGATTTAATTAAATCAAAATTTAAAAAACATTAATATAAATAAAATCCTTAAATCGCGAGAAATTTCTCGTGAAATCCTCATGATAGCGAGATTGCGCTGATCGTGCACTGGAACCGTCCCAGACACTTCCGGGGTCCCGAACGCCTCCAACACCGCTTCTAGTGCGCTTGGGACTCGCGATCGGTGCGACGAGGATGTCAGGTTCGAAAAAGAAGAAAAGAAAGGAGAAGAAGGAAACGACTATATCAGAGAAGAAGCACTTACCTAAAGCCGCGATCAAAGAAGCAGCGTGGCGGCGAAGAGAAGAAGCAGTAGTAGCAATGAAGAGAAGAAGCGGTTGGCAACAAGAGACGGTTTGGTTTGAGGTAAACACATATTTAGGGTTGCTTTAAATTTAAAAAAAACCAAACAAAATAAACAAAAACTTTTGCGCTTCACGCAAAAGTGAAGCGTTCGCTTTTGCGCGAAGGGTAGCAAAGCACACGCTTCTTGGAAGTTTCACACTTCTGAGTTCGTAAAAGCGCAAGCTTTGCACTTCGCTGCGCCTTAGGCTTAAGCGAACAAAGCGATCACTTTTGACAACTTTGAGCCGTAGACCTTAAGCAAGACCGTGAATCCGCTGTATGCTATGCTCTGCATCCGATTGCTGACCAACTGTTAGATTGACCTAGGTATTAGCTGATCAGACGTAGGCAGTAACTCTCTGATCGGTCGACTCACTTATTGCATCATTGAAGGGGTAAAGGGTTTCATGGAAGAAAAACCCATTGATGATTGCTCCATCTTGGTGGCACAAGTCAACTCACTTAGTTAAATGTGGTCGTCCGATCAGAGGGCCTGACCCGACCAGGATGACCGATCGGACGTCATGGCTGGCCTAAGTTAGCCAATCTCTATCTTTGACTTAACCTTATTTACTCGTTGCCACGTATCTTACCAATTTTCACGTCAACCATTTACCTTGACTTTTCCTATATGGACCAAGGCCCCAAAATTTTCTCGTATCACAAGTCTTTCATTCGAGTCTAGTCGAAGGAAGCATCCAGTCTGATTGACTAAACCAGTGTTTTGGTCTAGGTCCATCGTAGGTCATCAGCTGACGTGTCTTCTCCGTACAAAAGGAGCAACGCATGTCAGACATCATTAATGGGGAATAACACACACGTGTAGGGTAATAAATGTTGGGTTATGCTCGATACGGTGCTTGTTAAAACACGTTTCATAAACATACGTAGCAGAAAATAAAAATATAATAAATCCTAATTTATTAGGGAGCACACCCACACGCATACAAGAATACATCTCATGTAGACATGATCACAATATAAAATTTTACCGAAATAAATTAAAGCTCAACATACCTTAAGAGTTAGTTATTGAACCTGGCAGAGAGTGTTTGTTAGCCTCGTAAGATTAACCTTCATCGGAATCATCTAAAGCGGTGTTGGAATTAACCAGCGACGCTTTTAAATCTCGCCTTTATTCATATCCACACCGAGTTATCCTCGAGGTAACTTCGCATCTTCACGAGTTGTATCTCCACTTCTAGCCGACGTTGGGAGATAAAATCATCCGAAAGAGGGATCATAACTTGTTTCGATACCAGATGACACTCAGCATTCCGGTGATACGAAACAAGATGGACGGCAAAGAAAATTTGCCGGAACCCGAACTTGATTGTTGTTCACGTTGAAAAATGTGAATTGCTCTTGCTTCAATTGCTTGGTCATCAACGTGAACATCTTACGTTCTAATTGGTCGACAAAACAAAACAACATGAGTTGCTTTTGTGCTCATGATCCAATTGGATAGGGACGCCTAACAATTCAAGCAACACCAACCAATCACCCAGCAACGTGAGTTGCTTATCAATGCAACTCATCCTCACCGAGCAATCACCCAGTAACTGTTCACGTTGAGCAAATGAGACGAAGCAATTATTTTGCTTTGGAGCAATTGGCAAGCAACTCATAGCAGCGACGTAACACAGCGAAGCTGCTGCTCACGTTGCTCACAGCAACGACGCAACTTACAGACAAGTTCTCACAGCCAACGATTAATTACTCCGGGGACTGTGATTTATCTCCCTCGTGATGGTCTTGGGACGGGTACGACGGGGGCCCTGGGGCAAGCAATTTCGCCTTTTTTTTTTTGTCGCACAGCCAACGAGAAGTGGGGCGGTGACGGATTTCCTTTTGGTGTCGGCCGCTGGGAGAAGAGGTACTACCCCTTAGATTTTGGGAAGAGAAAAGAAATCTCATATGCCATAGATTACTTTCTCCCCAAGTTACATCCTTTTAAAGGGTTTGATCCCGTCTAAGAACAGGAACGTAGAGATTTATAATGAGAAAAAGATAATAAAAAAAATTAAATCCGAAATTAAAATTGATTTTAAAAATAAATTAATTCGAAAATTAATTTTATTTTCTTTCATCCCAATCTTTTATAAATCTCCCCTTGGTTTTTATCAAATCAAAAATCCATTTTAACTAAACCACAATCCATACTATTAGCCTTTGGTTCAAAATCAAACCGCTTGGTTTAATAACCAAACCAATTTGGTTTACAATTAAACGAAAGAGAGCCTAACATATCTTCAAAAGATATGACCATCCACGTTTCTATTCCGACAAACTCTTTCTATATTTGCCCTTTATCTAATCCAACTAGACTCAATCTCTCTCGATTAAGAATCCAATTCTCAAAATTATTTTGTCTCTTAGATAAATTCGTAGTGTATGTGATCTTATAGGTTCCCGATTATGTTGGTTGTCCATAATTAACTATTAATTATGGATCAATCATGAGTGACACCTAGTATTACATCATGATTCCTAATTAACCAAAAAATCATAATTGATTCCAAAACCACTTCTGAACTCTTTCAGCGACTATAGTGAGTCGTGCCTCATTCTTTTCACTCCTCTTATACCTACTTAGTTTAGGACATGATCTATGTATCAATTCTCACTAGGCTGACTACGTCACACTTAGCCCAAATAATATTTACTCGTCCTATGGATTTAAGTTACTCCAATATGTGTCCAAGAGTCCTATACTCTTGACATGTGATGTTTTGGTCAAAGATTTTGAGTAACAATTCTAACGAATGGTCATAGGGTACACATCTCTTCACAAGGAGTGGTGAATCCTCAATGGGCTATCCAAATACCTTCGAGCACTTCGACTTATACCCAATCATCCTGGGGTCACACCTCCAAGGAGATACTTACTTAGGATGTCAAAATATAAATCTCTATGACTAAGGTGACTTGAATGCCTCAAGTCTTAGGAAACTTACACTCGAGTCGCAATAAGATCTTCATTGACATTTATATATGTAAAAAACCATATGGTCTCATAGCAAGTCACTCCACTGAACTAGTTATCATAACTAGCATTCAAGTTTAACTCTTGACATCCCAATGTCTCCGACTAGTAAGGAACAGCTGCTTGGATAAACCAAGAAGTATAACCCGTGCTAGTCTCGCAGAATCGATGATGTTTGGACTCATCAATTCACCGACTAAGGTATATTTTAATACATTCATAATTACACATGTAGAGATGCTCACTAGTTGTGATCCAATCACAAGTTCTCTCATGCTATGAATCATATTGTGGACATTAAGTAAATGAGTTTAAGATCCAATCAAGCACATAGAAAATGTACACACAAATAGTAAATCTCATTATTTATCCATTAAATAAGTATATTTCTATAAGACGATTGTCTTAGGATACCTCTCAAATATAACAATAAATATCCTGATTCTTTGATATCCTCCACCATTAATACCACCGTCTCTCCTTGCTATGTGAACCATCGTCGTTGAATCCTGAAAATGAGAAAATTCAAGAGAAAGAAAGTTAGTGGCAAACCTAGGTGGTCCCTAGCGTGTGTACACCGATGCTCAAGTTAGTAGCCATAAGAAATGGAAATTTGATGAAGAATCAGAAAAGATGAAAATTCATTCATACCTACGTCGTGGAGGAGGGACCATTATATAGGTGACACCTTTTAGCGACCCTCCACCATTAGGGTGTCACGTCAGCCGTAAGATGACTGTTACATCAGTAGATTTTCTGTAATAGTCTGATAAAAAGTAGATAGGTCAATGGTCCACTGAACACGTCAGTGATTATGGTGGCAGGATAGTATTATCCTGGTCTAATCAAGGATTGATCTAGATTTGTGTGTAATTGGACTGATGGGCTTGTCTATATGTGCACGTGAATGATCAATAAGAAAACCAAACCAATGGGACCCAATTTTGGGGGCTTGGTCCAATAGGAACGTGGAGGCTCAACCCAACTATAGTTAGATTTGGTTAGGTTCAAAAATTTGGCCTACTTATAGCCCAATGGGTCGTGTATGATTTGTCTTTGAGTTGGTTGAATCAGCTGAATGGTCAAGGGACCAAAGTATGTTAGTCGATCGACCGTAGTCATTCTGTTTGCTAGTCGGTCGTGCGCTATAGGTAGGTTGGTCGATCGACTGTCACCTTATCATGGACGGTTGATTGTATACCCTAAGTAGGTTTGTCGATTGATTGCAGAATGTGTAGATTCATCAGTGTTGCCCTTTTTCCTTCAGTTGGGCCCGTGCTGCAGGTACTATGACCTATGTTGCAGGTGCTATACAATCCTAAGTATAGTACTGAGGTCCGTCAATTGGCTGGTAACCTAGTCTAAGTCAACCGATCAGACGACGTTAGTTACGTGATTTCGATCTGGCGTCCTTCCTTAAAGAGTAACCGATCCTTGTATAAGTCAAAGTGTTGCCCCTTGATTTGCCTACTGTATAAATAGATCAGGATGCAAGTTTGAATA
The DNA here is from genome assembly GCA_024364735.1 of Boesenbergia rotunda. Classification (NCBI taxonomy): domain Eukaryota; kingdom Viridiplantae; phylum Streptophyta; class Magnoliopsida; order Zingiberales; family Zingiberaceae; genus Boesenbergia; species Boesenbergia rotunda. Next base: position 12,344 of record JAGFNQ010003689.1, on the reverse strand, counting down.
GGGGACGCCCGCTCGGATAACCCGGTTGAATCGGGTTGTCGGCTCGAACGATCTGGTTTGTGAATATCTCCTTAATCTTTGTTATCACGTGTTGCCTAGTTGGGCCACGTTAGCTGCCTGACTTTGATTTATGCTACATGGACCGGGAACCTCAAAATTCTCTCGTTTCAAATAGTATCAAAATTTCTCTCTCTCTCTCTCTCTCTCTCTCACACACACACACACACACACACACAGAGATAACATCCTTATGGTATAGCCTTAGTTATTACTTAACTAATTTGATCATCGTTTACTAAGTTCTTTGAAACAACACAATCCATGCATGCATGTTTTAATTCTTAGCATGCGCATATATGCATTAATTGTCACGCTCCGAGGAGCCGCTCGTCCGATACCGACCGGACAGCTACTCCCTCGTCCCGGCGGACAATCCAAAAACCTAATCACCACGACTACCACAGCCTATAGGCCTGGAAAAAGCGACTGTATAAAGCGGAAACGAAAACGACGACAAAGCTGCGTACCGGTACGATTTACGACAAAACTAAAATGGAATCGAGGGCCTCCATGGCACACAAAAGTACAACTATACTGCCGTAAAATGGACGACACAACAGAGCACAACATATGACAGCTGAAGTGAAACAAAACAAAACAAATAAAAGGAAAGAGTACCAATATGTACCACAACCAAAACACAGAACAACCGCGGAAATCGTCTCGGAGACACATGAACTGGGACAGGCTGCTGGGCAATCCAGACGATCATCCTGAAAAGAGAAAAAACAGAGCTAACGGGGTGAGTCCTAAGAACTCAGCAAATATAGTCTAATATGCACAGGAAGAAATACTAGCAGTAAGTTATCATCTACCACAATAATAAAGATAAATACAGTAAGAAGGAAATGCAGAGTTGAACCATAAGAAACAAGGAAGTACATATCTACCTGCGTCGATCCAAACCCGGTAGTATGCATGTCAACCAAGTGCAACAATCAAGTGCAGCAATCACAATCATATGCATCAATGCACAACATGCTCATGATGCAGCATGGGTCACCCCTGACGCCAGTCGGTCTATAATGCACACGCGGGACCAAATGGGTAGGGCTCTGACCTGGTCTTCCCTGCACGAACAGATGATCTATAATGCACACGTGGGACCGAATGGGTAGGGTCGGAGACCATGAACGTACCCCGCCATCGGGAGGAGTAACGCTCTAAACGCCCCTCGCTATCATCGGATAGGTAGGGGACCTGCTGCAGTGCCCGGGACCGCCACCGGGACTACACGACAGGTCATGTGGCAGGTCTGACGGCCCATCTCAACCACTAAGGGAGTCAAAGGTCGCCTACATATGCCCCTACACAAGTAGCAAGTACGACGGCCCATCTCAACCTCCAGGGAGTCAAAGGTCGTCCACCTATGCTACGTTCACCATGATGCATGTCACTATTCCATACATCACCCGCTATCTAACCCTGCTGTCAACTACATGATGTGCACTAGTCCAAGTAGCCGGTATGCACCAATACCTAAATCCTAGCGTAAGGTATAAGGTAAACTGTGCATCACCAATCCATACAGAAATAGTAAGCAGTAACGCTAACGGATACAACTACCGAAGCAAGAGTACAGAGATAAAGATATCAGATATCCCTACTGCTAACTATATCTATCTATGCATAAAAAGAGGTACCCGCCTCGATATGTAGAAGACCGTGTGACGAGAACCCCCCGTCTAAAATAATATCCATGCAAAATAGCCAAGTCAGTCAGTGTCCTGTATCACAAACATAAGTTTAGCTATATTCAATAATAATTAGCTAAACTAATTATCAAGCCACATAAAGATAAAACCCCAAATTACCCCGAGTTATAGGACTTAGACTCAACTTAGGTTTAGCCTAATCCTAATCAAAACTCCAACCCAAACTAGCTAGCCACCATTAAATCCAGCTATTATAAGTTAAGGTAACCCCAAGTCATGACCCACCAAATCCATTCCAACAGATGTGGCTCACGGCAGAAGACAAATCCAACATTCAGTGTAATCTAAAGAGCTACTCATGGCAACACACCAACACAAAGAACCAAAATCATCTAATTAAGCATGGTAGGAACCAAACAGAGATATTAATTACAAGACAATCACCAATAACAAACACCCCAGCTAGATCACATTCCTCCACGGCACCAATTCTCACTTCCTCAATCCCGATCAAGAACAGAGCCCTAGTCACCCATCTGACAACTAAGAACAAAGCGAATTCTACCATTAGATTTCTAAGCAATGGAAGAAAAGCAAATAACGAATCCAACCTCACTGATCACAGAAACCAATTCCGAGCAAAAACCTTGACTCAACCACAACTCACGATCAGCCGAACTCACACAGAATTAACAATCCCAAATCAAGAACAGCATACTGTCAGAAACACCTCAACCGATCCAAGAACAACATACTATCAGAATACCAAAAACACAGATCCAACATCTCCATCCCAAGCTCTCGGAAATCAATCTAATCAAAACAACTAATCACAATCCCAATTCGAAAACTAGATCAGAGACCCAATTCCTCACCTCAGATGAATCAACACACGCATTTCCCCTCAGCATTGGAATTGGCCAAGACCATCAAGAAAGCACTCGTTGCGGCCCTCCGTTGAGCCCTAGATCAAGCTTTCGGCATAAGCAGGCAATCGACGCACGGAAACACCCCTATATCGACCCCCAACAATGGTGTCATCAAGTGAACCGAAGCACAACCCAAAGAAGACACAGAGAGAGCAAAAGCTTACCGTGAAGAGCCGACCACAATTGAGGAAAGACACCCGGCACCGGAGATGACTTTGGGTACGATGATCCCGTGGATCGCAACTAGGGCTCGACCGTCGTGGGGACTCGGCGACTACTCAAGCTTCTCAGTGACGAGATCGTCAGTAGGAGAACATGGGAAATCGAGGAACGCCGGGGAAGAAGAAGCAGGAAAAGGGGAAATGGCGAGATCCGGTTCCGCGATCCCACTCGACCACATAAAGGTAATTATAAGGGCTGGTCTTTTGCGAAAAAAAACCCCTCTGAATTCGATTATTCCCACAAGAGCACTTATGTTTCAAAAATTTTGCCTTTCAACCCCCTAAACTTTTCATATTCTTACATCAACACGTCAGTGATTATGGTGGCAGGATAGTGTCATCCTGGTCTAATCAAGGATTGACCTAGATTTGTGTGTAATTGGACTGATGGGCTTGTCTGTATGTGCACGTGAATGATCAATAAGAAAACCAAACCAATGGGACCCAATTTTGGGGGCTTGGTCCAATAGGAACGTGGAGGCTCAACCCAACTATAGTTAGATCTGGTTAGGTTCAGAAATTTGTCCCGCTTGTAGTCCAATGGGTCGTGTATGATTTGTCTTTGAGTTGGTTGAATCAGCTGAATGGTCAAGGGACCAAAGTATGTTAGTCGATCGACCGTAGTCATTCTGTTTGCTAGTCGGTCGTGCGCTATAGGTAGGTTGGCCGATCGACTGTCACCTTATCATGGACGGTTGATTGTATACCCTAAGTAGGTTTGTCGATTGATTGCAGAATGTGTAGATCCATCAGTGTTGCCCTTTTTCCTTCAGTTGGGCCAGTGTTGTAGGTACTATGACCTATGTTGCGGGTGCTATACAATCCTAAGTATAGTACTGAGGTCCGTCAATCGGCTGGTAACCTAGTCTAAGTCAACCGATCAGACGATGTTAGTTACGTGATTTCGATCTGGCGTCCTTCCTTAAAGAGTAACCGATCCTTGTATAAGTCAAAGTGTTGCCCCTTGATTTGCCTACTGTATAAATAGATCAGGATGCAAGTTTGAAAAGGGGACGCTCGCTCGGATAACCCGGTTGAATCGGGTTGTCCGCTTGGACGATCTGGTTGGCATCTAAGTTTGTGAATATCTCCTTAATCTTTGTTATCACGTGTTGCCTAATTGGGCCACGTTAGCTGCCTGACTTTGATTTATGCTACATGGACCGGGAACCTCAAAATTCTCTCGTTTCAAATAGTATCAAAATTTCTCTCTCTCTCTCACACACACACAGATAGCATCCTTATGGCTCCCGGGGCTATGGTGCAGCGGTAGGATAACTAGTTGTTAACCCAGGTATCCGCGGTTCGATCCCTAGCTACGGACCATTTTGCAAGAATTTTTCCTCCAAATGGGGCGCGAACCCTGGGACGTTGGGCTTCTAGACTGCCCACCACGAGCGCTTCCCGATTTACTCTGATAACCGATGGAAAACTTTTATGAGGTTGGACCGGTCACCCCAGATTCAATTTATCTACTGTCTGATTCATCATTTTTTACAGATGGTATAGCCTTAGTTATTACTTAACTAATTTGATCATCATTTACTAAGTTCTTTGAAACCACACAATCCATGCATGCATGTTTTAATTCTTAGCATGCGCATATATGCATTAATTCTCAAACTAACGAAGAGACCGAGACAAAGGAAAACTAAGAGATGTTTTAATTCTTAGCATGCGCATATATGCATTAGGAAAATGAGATGCTCAATAAAAAATTTTAATAAAAATCATAGTGAATGACGTGACATTTTATATGCAATAATCTCCGACGAATTCATTGTACCCCTCAGATTATAGTTTGATTCAGGACGGCGGCCGGAGGCCGCCGGTAGTCTCCGGACGGCAATCGAACGTGTGCATGTAAAGTGTCACGTCATTTATTGAACGTTTTATTGAGTTTTTTTATTCAACGTATCACAACCCTGTGCATTAATTCTCAAAATAATGAAGAGACCGAGACAGAGAAAGGTGAAGAAGATATCTATCGATCGTTACGTACCATCATTGACTTAATCAGTTGATAAGTTATACAATCCACAATAATCAATTGCAAACTTCACTCTTCTTAAATCCTCTTTCTCTTTTATTTCTATTTCTTCAAACTAAAGGAAGATGTCAAAAGTATCTAAGAAATTGCAGCCCAAAGAATTAAAGATATGCAACAAGCATTATTGGATTGATAAATACAAACGTCAAACAAAAGGTTAATTAAGCATTCGATTGTGCATCATAGATGAGTTAAGTAAGTTAAAAAATAATTAACGAGGATATTTTAATCTCGGATAACTGGTCCGGCCCTACATCGTAGTTTTTTTTTTTTAAAGAAAAAGAATTTTATTTCAAGAAGTAAAGAAAAATCATCTTAGAAGGGGGGCCAAACCTAACCTTCCAATATGGAATTACAGTGAACGAGCAAAACTGATTTACACTTAAGGAATTCAAAAGAAATATTTGGCTAGAGAATAACGATGTATAGAACAACCTTCATTTGTAATTTATCATCAAAGGCCATATGTCTCTTGGAATTTCCTATCCTTTTTTGATGAGAACTTCATAAAATTCTGAACGCTTGCAGAAATATCCGCCTTTTGAAACATAAGACTTTGTGCCAAAGGGAACTTCAATGCCTAATATCAGCGTGCTTATCAGTCTACAGCCCAGCATAAAAATCCATCAGCTACAGCCTTCCATTTTCTGACTTAAACTGTTTTTGCTCTTCGTTATATCAGATATCAACATAGTTGGCCTATAGCCAAGCATCAACATTCCTATAAGCATACAATTGAGCCAAAGGAAAACTTCCAGATTCATTGAATCAAAATGCATTTTTTGAAAACCCATGACAGAGCCTTTAACTATCAAGAGTCAGCAGGCTTTAGATTCAATCATAGAAATATTATCAGTAAAAGCTGCCTTCAACCAAGCAAAGCCATTTCAGATTTAATGAACCTTCAAACTTCAGTTTGTTACAAAGCAGCCTGTCGATAGCATTATATCATATATCAGCATAAGCAGCCTCTAATGCCTATCGAGAATTCAGAATGATCATAAATATAATATCTTTCAGACAGCCTTTTAAGCTAGCTTAATATCAAGAAAATCCAAAAATTTAATCGGATTGCCATGGTCAAGCAAGAAAACTATCATTAACATATCGAGCACCAATTAAAAGTCATCCCACAGACATTGTTGGGAAGAAGAGGTAATATCCAACAAAAAATATAATAGCCTATCAGTTAGAGAGCAAATCAGCCGGCTAATGAATATTCAAAAATGATAATGGCCTTAATTTCATCAGAGGTATCCACCCATGTCACAACCTTTAACTGTCAAGAATCAGCAACCTTTGTTATTTTCAGATTTTGTTATGGAGTAATATCAGTAAAAGCAGCCTTCAGCCAAGCAAGCCAAGCAGATTTAATGAACCTTCAATCTTCAGTTTGGCCTTAATGTCTTTTGCTTTCAGCCAAATACTCAGTGAGATTCTTAAGACCCAATACTTCAATATTGATGAAACGCCTTTCAACCAGCTGAATTATCTGTAAACTAACAGCAAAGAATAACCATGTTGAAAAAGCTCTGTTCAAACCAAATTAAAGACAAGTCCATCATCAGAAATCATTCAACAAGAATTATAGAGAGTGATAAAATTATTTTCCAGAAAGACTATATAGACAGAAAGAGAGAAATTTTGAAGCCCAGATCAATCATCAGTTTAAAAGATGGCAGCCTTTGACAGTCTGATACAATATTTGAAGACTGCAACACAATCCCGAGATAGTCAAATTGCTTTGTCACATATTAGCCTGTAGTTATGCAACCATAAGTCCAAGGAAAATTATCCAGATGAACAAAAAAACTTTCAGCCGAACTTAATTGGAACTTTGACAAACAAAACCATAGAACTAGATCCATAATTTTCTAGCCAGCTAGTGATCAAAAACATTTCAGAAACCCATATCATCAATCATAGATTTAAAGGATTCGGCATTTACAGCTTCAGTCAATAAATCGTATCAATATTTTCAGTTAACCTGCTAATACTCTCAAATCAAGATCTCGAATATTCAGAACCTGCTAACCTTCAAAGTAAAACAGATAACAGTAGTAAAAAAGCCAGTTCTCTCAGTGCTGTAAGAAACCACCAGAGCTTTGTAAATGAGAAGAAATAGGCTCAACATTTAAGATTTAGCCTTATCACAAGAGTTTTCGGATCATTTTAACATGAGGAAGACCCGACCTATCTATCTTACAAATGCCATATAAAATTTTATCAATATCTTGCTTGAATAGTACTTTCTCTACTTGCCACTTAAAAGCTAAATTTGCCAAATAATCTGCAGCCGTATTTGCTTCTCTATATACATGAGAATAAAAAACAAGATGTTTCTTTACTAACCATCTGATTTTCAAGATAGTCTTCCTGTATTCCCAACATATTATTGATGATTGTATTAACCGCAAAGCCACCAAAGAATCTGATTCCAGCCAAATTGGGAGAAAATTATTTGCTATACATAACTCAAGCCCAATTAAAATAGCATGAAGCTCAGCTTTGACATTTGAAGAGACTCCCAATGTGCCAATTTTCGCCATTATAAATTGTCCATCATGATCCCGAATTATGGCACCAAACGAAGCCTCTCCTGGATTTCCTCTCAAACAACCATCAGTATTAATTTTGTAACCACCAAATTTTGGCCGTAGCCATCGCACCATAACAATAGAAGTACTTACTTTTATCTTAATATCCATCCCCCATGCTTTAGCAACCGGAGTAAAACCTTTCCAATGTTTAGCTTTAATGATGCTTGCGGCCTCCCCCATTAAGCAATACTGAAATATGTTTCTCTTGATATTTCGGACCTCCTGCCTTACACCTTTGTGTTTAGCTTCATTCCTAGCTAACCACAAGAACCATACAATAAGAAATGGCATTACCTCTCTAATGTGACCTCCTTGCAACCATTCGGACCCAATCCTCCATTCTTCCAATATTGAGAAACGATTAACATGGAACAAATTATCAAAATATAACCAGATTTCTTTAGCAATAGGACCTTCAAAAAACAAGTGATTCGATGATTCTATTGAGAAGCAACATTGACATTTAGAAACTAGAGAAATACCTCGATGTTGCAAAATGGTATCCAAAGGAAGTTTTCGCTTCAGAAATCTCCAAGCAAAAATAGCAATACTCGATTTAAGCAAACCATTCCAAATAACATGATATATTGGATTCCTTTCTTGTACTTGCCGAATGGAATTCCAAGCCTGTTTTAAAGAAAAACCTCCATCTAAGGAAGGTTTCCAGATTATTTGATCAGAAACTAATAAACAAGGAGTATTTTACCACCATTTGAACAATATTGACTGGAAGAAATTTTGCTAATTCTTCCATTCTCCAATGAGAACCATTTAAAAAGTCCTCAACTCTTAATCCTTTGTTGACAATCGGGACACTAGATTTGAAGAGAGGACCTTGATCTAACTAAGTATCAAACCAAAAATTAATTTTACCATTTCCAAGGATCCAACAAATATTTTGTTCGGCTAAATTTCGTACTTTGATAAGCCTTCGCCAACAAGGAGAAGCTTTTGACTTTAAATCCACAATAACCGGGTGAGATGAACCACAATAAAAATTAGAGAGATATTTTGCCCATAAAGTATTTTGCTCCCTAAATCTAAACCATAGTTTAACCGACATTGCAAGACTTAAATCTGCAAGCTTCCTTACACCTAAGCCTCCTTCCATTTTATGCTTACAAATAGCCTCCCAAGCCACCCAATGTGCTTTTTTATTTTTATCCGTAGAGCCCCAAAAGAACTTAGCAAATATCATCTCCAAATTATGAAGGATGGACAATGGGGGAAGAATCGTTTGCAACAAGTAAAGCGGCATAGATATTAACACACTCTGAATCAATAGTAATCGCCCTCCATATGTTAAACGTGATAGATTCCATCCCATAAGCTTTTTCCTTATCTTTTCTATCAGAGGATGAAAATAAACTGATTTTCGATGTCCAGTGTAAAGGGGAATTCCCAAATATTTCATAGGCCATGAGCCTATCAAAAAACATGTTTCAGCTAGAATTAGTCCCTTGCGCTTATCTGATATCCTATTAGATAAATAGATTAAACTCTTCATTGTGTTTATAGCTTGCCCCGAATGTTCTTCGTATTTGGCCAGGAAGTTCTTTACCAATTTTATACAATCAATAGATCCATTCAGAAATATCATTACATCATTAGCATAAGCTAGATGTGAAATCTTCATGTTGCAACCTGTAAAGAAACCCAGCTTAGAATTATCAGAGTAGAGCTTCTCTAGACCCCTGGATAAAAGTTCAGAAGTAATAATAAACAAAAAAGGGGAAATAGGATCTCCTTGACGTAACCCTCTTTTAGATTGAAAAAAACCTGCCATCTGACCATTGATGCGAATAGAATACCAAACAACCGAAATACATCTTTCAATCATATTTATAAACTTTTTAGAAAAACCGAAGGCATCCATAATTCTGAATAGCAGGCCCCATTGAACTCTATCAAAAGCTTTAGCCATATCCAATTTCATTATAACATTACCTCCTCTGACATGATGATTTAATTTATATGTCAATTCCTGAGCTAGCAGTATGTTGTCTGATATCAATCTGCCTTCTACAAATCCACTTTGTGTAGGAGATATTATCTTATTCAAAACTTTTTGCAATCTATTTGCTAACAATTTGGATATGATTTTATAAGAAACATTACACAAATTGATAGGTCTAAATTCTTGCCAAGATTGCGCATTCTCTGATTTTGGAATTAAAATGATGGTCGTAGCAGTCATACCTTTTGGTAAAATTCCTCCTTTAAAAAAATCCAGTACAGCCTGAAACACATCCTCCTGTATAATATCCCAACAAGATATATAAAAAGAAACAGAAAAACCATCTGGACCAGCTACACTGTCTTGATTCATTTCCCACACTATTTGTTTTACTTCTTCTTTAGACGGTAGGGTTGTTAAAGCCATATTTTCAACTGAATTAATCAAGTCTGGAATACAATCAAGATCTGCCATATTACCATCAAAGGATTCTCCTGTCAATAATTGCTCAAAAAATTTGATCCCCGAAGTTTTAATCAATTCTGGGCTCTCCAAACACTCTCCATCATCCCATATTCAAGATATTCTATTGACTATCTTTCTAGTCTGCACCATATTATGAAAAAATTTAGTATTTTTGTCACCCTCTTCCATCCATTTTACTGCTGCCCTTTGCTTCCAGAATTCCTCCTCCATTTGCAAAGTTTTAAATAGATGAGCTTGAAGCTTATTTTTATTAACTTTATTTGTCTCCGAAGGGACATTATCAAAAAGTTTTTCTGCCTCTTTATACCTTTCTTCTGCTTTCTGAATGTTGTCTTGTATATTTCCAAAGACCTCTTTGTTCCACCATTTTAAATGACTTTTCAACCTCTTTAATTTGATTTGCAGATTTAGCATACCATAACTAGAACTCGGCAAGTTCCAATTTAATCTAACAGTTTGAGAAAACCCATGATGTCTTAGCCACATTTTTTGAAATCTGAATGAAGATGCCCCTCTTTCAGGAGTAGAGAATGAAATAAGCAAAGGACAATGATCTGAGGCAGCTCTATTCAAATGCTCAACCCTGATTGAAATGCCATTGTTCTGCCAAGTATTTGAAATTAGAATTCTGTCCAACCGCTTCCATATTCTGTTATTTATCCAGGTGAATTTATCACCTACGAATCCTGCATCAATCAATCCTGATATCATCATAAAATTATTAAAATCTTCAATAGCACCTACCCCTGTCAATATACCAGTTGAGATTTCCGATTCATTTGCTATTACATTAAAATCTCCACCAACCATCCAAAGCTCCTCATTCGGTGGTCTAAAAGATTCCAGCTGCTCTCATAAATCATATCTATCCACTCTAGAACATTTAGCGTAGACAATTGTAACCAGTATTTCCAAAGCAAGCATATTATATTTCAATTTTAAATGAAGAAATTGGTCATGATCCTTCAAAACTGTACAAACAATATTCACATCATGAGCAAACCATATTTTACCTGAACAATTTGAGAAAACCGAAGAAAACCCAAATCTTCTTATAAAAGAGTCACCATCCAGAGCTATCAATGGTTCCAAGATACCCAAGAAATTAAGATGATAATGATTCTTTAAATATAGCAATCTTCTAATCGAAGGAAGATTTCCTATTCCCCTAATATTCCACACAAGACCTGTCATTTTAAAAAAGAGGAATTAGAAGACCTTTGAGCTTGATACTTACTTCTGGTAACCCTTTGAGGTATATCAGGAGGAGCCTTTTTGTTCGAAGGAACCTTTAAAGAGGAAGGAAGGGACGAAGATCTTTGCAAATGCCTCACCTCCACTTGATCTAATAGATCATCTTCCAACATAATTTTTGCAATTTCCATTGAATCATTATTAGTTTGAAAAGATGCTTCAACCTGGCGACTTTGTTCCAGATCAATCACTGTCATATCAGCAGCTATTATTTCTATATCATTCTCAGCTACATGCCACTTCTCTAAGCTTGGTAGATGAGAAGCTAACAGCTCCATTGACAAAACTTCTGCTGTAATTAAATCTGCAGAGGTGGGAATTTCAGCTGAACTTAGAGCCACCGGCACAAACTGCATGTTCAACCTCTGAGCAGAGACCTGATCAAAGCCCCCAGTACAATTTTGTTCTTCTATGATTTCACTTATATCTGCCTTTCTGCTATCTATATCATTTGAATTCCTGTTTTTAACCTCCTCTGTCTTTTCTTTCAATTCTTGGAACTCCTTCAGTTCACCTTCTTCTTCCAGTTCATAAGCAGCCAGAGTTTGAAATTTATTCTCATTAATGAAGTGGATGTCTGATTTATCTTTTTGTATCCAAGCTTGTTTTCCATCTCTAACTTTAATACCTTTCTTCATGTGATTTGCGGAGTCATCCATCTCCCTTCTAGCCTCCCTTCTCAGCTTGTCCTCTGGAGGTATGTCAGCCTTCACATTCTTCTTCCAGGCTGGAAAAGGTTGACCTCCTTTTACATAGCGTTCTTCTACCGAATGTCCCAAGTGAGAACAAGATGTGCAATATTTTGGGGACTTTTCAAATAGGACTTTCTGCAATCTCTTTTTTTCCCCAATACCAATCCAGAATTCATTCACTCTAGGTTTAAGCAAATCGATTTCAACACATATTCTTGCCATATATAACCTTGAGCCATCAACCGTAGCTTCATCTATCTTTATGGGTTTACCAACTATACGAGCGGCAGAAAACAAGCTCTTTTGTTGAACATATGTATGGGAAAGTCTGGGAATTGAATCCATACCGGGGGCAATTGAAGATTCAGCGTCATAAGAAAAGTTCGGTGACCATTTGAAGATGCGTAAAGGAACGCCATCGATATACCAGACGCCGAGCC
>JAGFNQ010003688.1:725650-748994 GCA_024364735.1 Boesenbergia rotunda | reverse complement strand
TCAGGCCCAAGGTGGGCCTGAATAATTTTTTCAGGCCCAGGTGGGCCTGAATAATTTGTTTCAGGCCCAGGTGGGCCTGAATAATTTATCAGGCCCAAGGTGGGCCTGAAATAATTTTATTTCAGGCCCAACTAGGGCCTGAATATATCTTATTTCAGGCCCAGCTTCGTTCAATAAAATTAAAAACATAATCAATAAAATTAAATATATCTGAATTTTACAGCCTTGAAAAGTAAATATAAATACGTAATCAATAAAAAGCAAATCCAAAATCTGAAATATATATGACATATTCCAAATTTAGTTTTATTTTTATAAATAAAAAATAGATATAACCTAAATTATTATTTATAATACATATAAAAAGCGCCTCCTAGGGCTGAAACCCTTTATATCAGGCCCAGCAGTCACTCATTTGTATAGCAGTCACTGATTTGTTTAGCTCCAGATTTGTTGCGATTTGAAGGTTGCGGGCTTGTCGTGATTGGAGAAGTTGTGGGCGACATCATCGTCATCGCACTAGTCGACTTGTACGTACCCTAATTTTTAGTTTATCATTTCAGTTCTTGCTTTCACCTAGGGTTAGCGATAGTTTTCAGTAAAATACTGAATTTGAGGAGGCCCTTTTATGAACGAATATTAAGTGTCATTTTTGTTTGTGTCAAATAAATTTTGATGGTTGCAAAGTTCGGTATGGGTCAAAAAGATCAGCTTCAAAGAAAGCTGCTCCCACCAAATCTAAGAAACAGCAAGTCTCTGGGGGAAGTCATGAGAAAAAACAGCTGCCAAAACGAAAAATCAAATTGCCTACCCAGTATTCAAGTTTTGCCAACAGAGGTCGAAGCAAACGAATGAACTGGAAAAGTAGCCTATCCCATTTCAAAAATTTTATTGATTCTGTTCCACCCACACCAGCACAAGAACAGTTGCTTCGAGACACACCCTTTTCTTGGGTCCTCGACCTTCCTACTAGTTCTTGTGTAAGACCCCAAGTTCAGAACATGTTTGATAATTGGGATGAAGAAGAACAGAGCTTTGTAATCCATGGGAAAAATCTGAATTTCACAAAGGTTGATATATCACTTATTCTAGGGCTACCTGACCATGGAGAGATAGTCCAACTTGATTTAAATGAGGCCTCCACGCCACTGTACAAGGAGTATTTTGAAGATTCCAGTTGTTCTGCCCGACATTTGGAGAAACTGCTAATAAAGTCTACATCCAATGACAAGCTGTACTGTCAGTTGTATATACTCTATTTTTTCAGTACAGTGTTATTTTGTGGTACTAGCAGCATACTTGCCATTCCTGCCGTGTCACTTATTGATTGTGTAGATGATTTTGACAATCTACGAAACTATAATTGGTGCAATGCCGTGTACAATTTCATGGCTCCTCAGTTGGGAGCCATTGGAAAGGAGGTGACATTGAGGCATAGAAGACATGTAGGTGATTCAACCCAACCGGCCAAGGCTCCCTTGCTCAAGGGATTTCCAAATATTTTGGCTGTAAGTTATAGTTACTTATACCTGCTGATATAATTTGATGATGGATATAATTTACTGATTATAATGATGTTGCAGGTATGGGTTACTGAACATATTAGAATTGCTGCTCCTCAACATCCTCATAAATTGCCAAGAATACTTCGCTGGACTTGGCCTAAAGCCCACGTTGAGAGTATCAAGAGGATGATAGACCGTGTGGCCACAGATTCAATTATTATTGATTTAATTCCGTTTGATATAGAGCATGATTTGGTACCTGACTACTGTCCTCCAACTCAACCACTTGAGGTACACTCTGAGGAATTACAGCAGGCACCAGAAGGAAGCCAGACACCACAAGGAAGGCAGCATGCCTTACAAACGGAAGCCTGCAATATATGTATACAAAAACAAGAACAAATTGAGACCTTACAGCACGATTTAAATATAGCACTTAAAAGTTTGGAGGAAGCCACAAGTGAGACAGCAACAGAAATCAGTGCCAAGGATCAAATTATTGCTCAGAAAGAAACAATCATTGCAGAGAAGGAGTCGCAACTTAAACAAAAGGATGACATCATTGTTGAAAAGGATATAATAATTGGTGACAAAGTTTCGCAGCTTAAAGTACAAGAGGAGCGTAATGAAAAAAACTAGCTGCAAGAGAGAAGATCATACTTCAGTGTAACCAAAGAATCAAGAAGCTGTATGAACAATTGCAAAGCAAAGGGACAGATGAAGATGAGCCACTTGCCAAAAAATTAAAAAAAACTCAGTTCACACAAGACTACCAGCCCAAAGGCAAGGGCAAACAAGTTGTTCAGGATGAGGATGAGGATGAGGATGAAGATGAAGATGATGATGAACATGACGCGGCTCCTGCCCCATCAATCTCAGATACTACAACGCAAACAAATAAATCTGAGACCTCCACACAAACAAACATATCTGAACATCACGCAGCTAAAGCTAAAGAATTTCAAAAGGTCAAAAGCAAAATCTTGAGGAATTCCAGGGCAATTTTTAAGAAGAAGCCTAAAGATTCAGAGATTGCTGAAACATTATTAAAGCTTAGTAAATTAAAGTGAGTTAGTTGCTATTGCATTTGGAAAAATATTGTAAAACAATGATGATTATTGACATTCATTAATAAAATTGAATCTTCAAGAATTTCATTAAGTTGCTTATCTTATTTGCATGTAGGTATGAGTTGAACCCAGTATGGTCCAATGGGACCTTTACATTAGATATACTATCTTTTTTGACAATATTTGATTGGAATGACTACACTACCGGGGATTGCATCAATGCATACTGGACTATTCTTGGAAATGAAGCAAAAGCGTGTAACTCACCATACCAGCCCTCCATATTGTGTGGGGTGGGGTTTGATGTAAGTGAATTACCTACTTAATCATTATTATTTTTTTCTATGATTTAGTCCACTGACACTTACTTTTTAATAACCATAGGATCTTTTTGAGGCGATTCACGCTCACGCTTTTGAACAAACTATTGCTACTGATACGGATAAGCCGATTAGATATATCATATGTCCTCTAAATAATGCAGACGATCATTGGCATCTAATGGTTATTGACCTCGTGGAAGGTTGTATCCATCATTATAATTCTCTCGGCGCCACAGAAGGGTACACTGCTAAATTTGAAAAAACTGTAAGTTTTCTACTTCATAGATATACCTCAACAAAAAGGTTCATACCAATATAATTGTTACTAATGTCATATCTGTGTAGGTGGCGTTTTTCAAAAATATGACCTGGGATTATTACAAGACATGGCATAAAGGATTGCCTGCCATATCTGGGACAGAGTTTACTAAAATTGTTGTACAAGGACCCACCCAATCCAGATCGTAAGAGGATGTTTATTTTTGTTAAAAATAACAATGCATTTCATAGTTGATCTTATAAGATGACAACAATGTCAATATTGGTTTTTCAGGTCGGATTGTGCCTTTTTCATGATGCGGTATGCAGAAAGTCTAGTTTTCCAAAGATCTACAGATTTTAGCCAAAAGGATATGAAAAATTATCGATTTCAAGTGGGCTATAAAATAATGAGAGACAAGTGTTGGAAGCTAAATCTGTAACTAGAGTTTTTGTTCATACTATGCATATGTAATTGTCAGCACAAACATTGTATTTGTAATTATACAATCCATGTACTCCTTCTCAAATCAATGAAACTTTGCTTCGAATTATTGGGTTTGTCTCATATATGATCTGTAATCTGTAAATGTTGTCGAATTTTTTCAGTAATATTGAACCTTGTTTTTGCTAGAATCATTTGAAATGAGGACCACATTGGGCCTGATACAAAAGCATTTTAGGAAACCCAGTCAGTGCCTGAAACAAAATGATTCAGTTGTATAATGTAAGTTTAATGACAAACAATATATGTTTGTAGTTAAAATGTATGTAAACCATTTTGATAAACCAATGGAGCATTGCTTTGGATCCTTGTTATTGTCTAAAACTGTAATCTATAATCTGTCCTCTTGTCGATACTATAAGCAATATTGAACCTTACTTTTCCTCTACCCTATTTTTAAATCACAGCCCACGCTGGGCCTGAAATGAGATGATTTCAGGCCCACGCTGGGCCTGAAATAATATCATTTCAGGCCCACGCTGGGCCTGAAATAATATCATTTCAGGCCCAGCGTGGGCCTGAAATAATCTCATTCAGGCCCACGCTGGGCCTGAAATGATATTATTTCAGGCCCAGAGTGGGCCTGAAATCATCTCATTTCAGGCCCACTCTGGGCCTGAAATAATTCCATTTCAGGCCCAAGCTGGGCCTGACACAATAATGTTCAGAATTCAAATAATCTCATTTCAGATTTCAAATAATTCAATATTAGAATGATTAAATATTTTATATAAATATACATGTTGTGAAATTATTTTTAATATTAAACAAAAAAAAGAGTACCTACATAGACATTGCATACCACAATTTAATTCCATCCACATCATTACCTCATTTTTTCAGAATTTGGCACAGCAGGAGGTTTGTTTCATGGACCTATGATATTTTGAATTCTCAAAGCTCATTACCAGTAGTTAAAGTTTAGATAGCTAGGAGATGGTATTTTTGGTCTCCAAACATAGTCCTAATGATTATCAATTACGTGTTAATACAGTATCAGTTGGCACAGAACAATGATTCAACAAAGCAAACAAACAAACAAAGGGTCTCAAATGACATATATTCACAAACCATAGGACTTCAGGACTTCAAGACCAGAAATTACATTTTGGTGGGTTTCAAAATCCGAAAACTTCACAACTGCTCAATTCTGCTTACATCACTTTACACAAGAAGAAATGTATCATAATATTGAAATACTTCTTCAAGTCACAACATTAACAACAACTAGTTTTTTGACAATACTATAGCTGTAAAATATACAAAATCTTTACATTCAGTTATCCTCCATACAAAATATACACTTCACTCAGAATATTGGGTCACTACATATACCAATTAACTCAAGACCTTGGGGCTGGCGGCATTCTACATGTCCTTTTATTATGACCAAGTTGTTTGCACCGGCTGCATTTTAGTTTGACCTTGCCATTGTGTCTGGACTCTATCCGTGCCTTCTTTCGTCTACCAGGCTGCACAAGGCTACGGGGACATAGAACTGTAATGTCGTTTACTCCAGTAGGCCAAAACTGCTTGCTTCTACAAGGGAAAATACGATCCATGTAAACCCACTTCCAAGTTTCAGAATAAAAAAAATGCTCACAATAAGGAAGTGTATCCATGTTCCTGTAAATGATTACGGCAATAGCATGTGAGCAAGGAAGTCCTGAATTTTGAAACTCCCCACATTGACAAACCTTTTTTTCCAAATCAACAATGTATGAAGTGCCCCATGTTTCTACTTCCATTTCTGATTGAGAGTAAGGGTGAACCTTATAAGCTCTTGCTTTCTCTCTCCTTGAATCCATTTCTTTTGTAGCATTAGGTGTCAAAGCAAGCTGCCATTTGGAGACTTGCTCTCTACGGTTATAGAACCATTGAGCAACTTTTCTTCTTGTATTATCAATTAATCTGTTTATGGGAAGCTCACGTGTAGACTTGAACAAAGCATTTAAGCTCTCCACACAATTCGTGGTAAGCATTCTGTACCTTCTCCCTGTAAAGTGTGCATTTGCCCACCTTTTAGGGTCAATGTTGTGAAGCCACTTATGGGCAACTGGATGTTTTTCAAGCATTGTCTGCATTATCATATCATATTGGAGTGTTGTGTTGGCTCGTGCTGCTGCCCAAAACAAACCTACAGCAGCTCTACTCCCAGTATCAGTTACCAAATTACAACACATGTGGTGGCAACAAAAGGCATGATGCGCGTTTGGGTAGACTTTTCTAACTGCTGATATAATGCCCCGATGTCTATCTGATACTATGGTGATTGAGTGATCATCGACACCAAAGAACCTCTTTGTATGCTCCAAAAACCACTCCCATGCAGACCCACATTCAACTTCAGCTATTGCGAAGACAACTGGAAGAACATTGTCATTACCATCAATCGTCGTTGCAATCAACATTACTCCCGGAAACTTTCCTCTTAGGTGTGTGGCATCAATTCCGATAAGTCTACGCAAATAAGACCTGAAAACCCTTCGGCAAGCACCAAAACCCCAAAAACACCGCTGGAACTGATTGTCACCATTCCTGCATAGTGCCACATACGTTTCAGGATCTCTAGCTCTTAACTCACGCAGATATTGTGGAAGATCTCTATAAGCCTCATCATAATCTCCAACAACCTTTTTCAATGCTTTCTCCCTAGCTATGTATGCTTTTCTGTATGATATGGTCACTCCAAATCTAGCTTTAATATCTGATATAATCATACTTGGTTTGTATTGTTCATTATGAAGAAATTGCTCTTCAACAAAAGAAGCAACAAATGATGAAGAGCATGCATGATGATCAGCACTTTCCCTAACAGTTCCGCATTGGTGCTCCTTTATATATTTTGTAACAGTGAACTCTACTTCCCCCCTTGCTACTACTCTCCATGTACATGGTTGGTTGAAGCACACTGCTTTAACTCTATTTTTTCGGGTGTCAACTGGGTTATATCTCATATGCTTAATCATGGCATGTTTGACAAGTGCATTCTTGAATTCTTCTCTAGATGGGAATATCTGCCCAACAAAAAATTCATGCCCATCTCTTGCCTCTAACTCTCCAATTGGCCCAGCAAGCAATCGAGAATTTAAAATATAAGGATCTTCAGCTAATGGAAACTCCTCCTCTAAGTCACTGTACTCATCTGGGGGGAAATCATATTCCTCAATCTGCATATCATCGGCTTGGAATTCTAGTACACTTGTAATGGGTTCTAATTCATTTGCATTCCGGATTTCAATTCCTTCCTCCCCACTCCAAGTTTCCTCAAAGAATTCAACAACTCTTGAAGAAGAATTCAAACCCTCACCTTCTATATTAGTTGCTTCTTCATTTAGATCAATTGCCAAATTCCTTGTAATTTCTGATCCATTCCCCGTGACAGCATTATCATCAAGAGTATTCCATATTTCGGAGATAATTTCGTCAACATCATTATCATCCCTGAAAAATAAATTAAAATTACATTTAGCAAACTTTGAAAAACATAATCAAGGACCTAGGAAGGCCCAAACCTCTAACCTTGCTGAAAAACCCGGAAATTTTCCCACTTGAGGCTCATCCTTGGCCTGAAATGGAGGTATTCATGCCCAAACTGGGCCTGAATTGAAGTGATTTCAGGCCCACCCTAGCCCTGCCAATTTTTTATTTCAGACCCTCCATTGGGCCTGAAATGATTTATTTCAGGCCCAAGGTGGGCCTGAAATGATTTATTTCAGGCCCAAGGTGGGCCTGAAATAAAATGATTTCAGGCCCACCGTGGGCCTGAAATGATTTATTTCAGGCCCACCATGGGCCTGAAATCATTTTATTTCAGGCCCACCCCTTGTACCTCCCAGGGCCTGAAATCACAGGGCCTGAATTATATTGATTCAGGCCCTCAAATCCAATGATTTCAGCACCTGTAAGGACCTGAAATCTTTTCATTTCAGGCCCTGGGAGGACCTGAATTTCTTTTTTTCAGGCCCTAGGTGGACCTGAATTCATTTTTTTCAGCCCCTACCAATGCCTGAAAACAACATATTTGATTCACTCCTAGGGCCTGAAATCTAATGATATCATGCACTCCTAGGGATTTAACTCCTTTAATTTCTGGCCCTTCTAGGGCCTGATATGGTAATATATCATCCCTAGGTCGAATTCAAGCATTTTTTTATCTTCATTTTAACAAATTTCACAGAGCCTTATTATGTAATCATATCACCCTTAGACTCCTCCAAACATACAAATTCTAGTAAGAGTTGATAAGTATAAAACCAGGTCTGATACAATATCAAAGATGACAATCATACGTACATTACTATTTGTATTTGTTACCAATCTGTTGCTTGCTTTTTCTCCTTCAACACCTATCTTCCTCAGCTGCCTTGATCAATTGAGTTGTGCAAAGTCGAAATATATACGTACCCTCGTGATGATTCGACTTTTGCAAGTTAGTATTATATATATAGGCTGAGAATATTTCCACTACCTAGCCATCCGAACCACATATTCTTATTTTACTGCAAAAGTGGTTCGGATGTCTCGAAAATGGTAATGGAAAAGGTGTATTGTGGCGCCAAGGGTAGAATAGGAAGTTCACTTAAAGGGCTGCGCCCTTTGGTAAAATAGAAACCATGGGACGCCCTTTGGTAATTTCGTATTGTTACGTATGCCCTTTGGTAAATTGCCGTATATTTATTTCTAGAGAAGTTGTTTATGCTTATTTGACGGTTGATGGACTTATTTAAGGTTATACTGACGGATAGTTAATGGAGATATAACATACAGTGCATTTATAAATTCTATTTCTTCCATCTCAAAAAGATATAAATAATATGTAAGATTTAGTTTATCAAGTATTTGGGATCCCAATTCCCAAAGCACACTGATTGTATAATTAGCATATCATAATTTAAAAATGATAAGAAGATTTCAATGGGAGAGGTTGAGAAATTTTATAAATTGATTGATGATTGACAAAAAAAATTATTTTCAAGATGTAAAAAATTCTCAAAATTTATATTTATGATTCGCTTGTTTTACTTAAAGTGTCTAGACAAAATTAATAATAAAATTTTGATATGTTTTTCGATTTGTTGAGAGAAGTATTTCCTAATGCAATGGATGATTTGTAAAAGTCATACTATGAAATAGAGAAATTGAAGAAGCAAATAGAAGTTGATTATGAAAAGATTGACACTCGTTCTAATAATTGTACTTTGTATTGGAGGTTGGGCAACAAAAAAATTCAATGCAAACGTAGTGAGTCTAGATGGGAAACAACTAAAAATGATTCTACCAGTGAAAAGAGAAAAAAATTATTCTACCGATGAAAATAGAAATATTGCATGTCAAATTTTATGGTATTTTTTTAAAATAAAGCTTAGATTATAATTTTTGATTATGTCATCCAAAACAACATCCCATATGAGATGACATTTTAAATGTCATACAAAGGATGGTTACATCCGACATTTAGGTGAGCTCTCCAACTTGGTAAATCATAAGTACCTAGAATTTGCAAAGGATTCTAGGAACATAAGGCTTGGTTTAGCATTAGATAGATTTAATCCATTCAAAAATATGAGTGTGACACATAAGTTGATGGTCGGTCATTTTAATGTCATATAATCTTTCACCATGAATGTGTATGAAATAATTATATTTTATGTTGTCACTATTGATACTCGGTCCATTTGGTTTAGGAAATAATATTGACGTCTACTTGCAATCTTTTATTGCAAATGTGAAGGATTTGTGGGAGACAGAAGTGCAAACATAATCAACTAAATAGAATTTTCAATTGTATGTCGCATTTCCCTAAATATGCAACATTATCAAGATGGAATACTACAGGATAACTTGCGCCCTCCTCACGTGCTAGCCATAATAACCAGGCTAGTAGTCCTTGTGATTTACCTCCTCCGTATTGGTCTTGGGACGGATTGGTGGAGGCGCCAAAGACGAGCGAATCGCCTTTTGCCACCACTAAAGGATAACTTACATTCTTAGTATGTCACAAATTTATACATTCACAATGGTTAAAAAATGATGAAAATACTACTATATGAGTCACTGTAAAATTTTAAATAGGGATCATGTATTTTGAAAAAAAATGTTCAATTTTTTGATGGCATAATAGTTATTATGTATTAAATAAGTATTAACATGTCTTATATTGATAAAGGCGGCAATGAAAGAATTAACAATCAACTTTTAGAAGATTGTAACGATCAAGTTTGTCAAAATGATATATTTACTCAAATCATTAGATTGAATAGATTTGGTTGAGTACGTATGCTTGGTGATGATGTTAACTTGTTTGATTTATAGGGAGTAGTTTCTAGCTGTGACATATGCAATCGACTAGTAATGTAATAGAAAACAAAGTTAGAAAAGATGGATGAGCAAATTAAAAGGCAAAGTTAACATATTGGAATGCTAGAAACAAAAATTTCAGTACAATTAAACATAAATCCTCTTTCAAATTGCAACAATAGTTAACACACTTTAGCAAGTAGTAAGCCACAGATTCTATTCTATCTTGTCCAACTTTATGAGTAATATGAGTAAGATTTGTTTAATATCTTTTTGATAAATGATACATACAACGAATAGAAACAACAAAAGTGTATCATGATTGAGTTGGTTGCGTGTGTGGCGAACTCCATTCTCCTTTTCCAATATGGAAAGTCATCTACATTGAAGAGTGGGGGGGCGAGTTGTGTTGTATCCTTCATTTTGGGTCATTTAGTTGAAAAAATCTTTTAAAAAAAAAATCGAAAGAAAAGGTTGCAAAGACTAGATCTTGGATTAGTAATGTGGAAAAAATGAATTAATGTAAAAAACAATTCAAGTGGTGTTGTACCAATTTTGAAAATTGAAACAAAAAAAATACGTAAGAAAAATTTTGATCGAATGGTGGTTGCACCAATTCAGAGCGATCTCGCTTCGATACTAATTGTAGGATCGAAATGAACTAGAGAAGGGGGGAGGTGAATCTCATTTTTAAAACTTTTTTTTCACCTTTTAAAATTTTTTTGGAAACTTGAGTGTGCAATGGAAAGACGAAATACAAATAACACAGTTGAAAGTAAAAACACTTTTATTTTTTACATTGTTCGTAGCCTCGTGACTACTACTCCAAAACCCATGATATCATGAACCATTTCGATTATGCAATCCACTAAATTCGCTTTTGAAGAACCGTTAGGCCGAGAGGTCGAGTACAGAAACAAAAAAAGTGTAATACACTATACTTTCTTAGGCACCAACAATAATAATTAATTTAAATCGCTATCGACACTTGTAGCTTGATGTAGCTTTGGTTGTTACCATAGTAGCTTACTTGATCATAAATTTGATGTAACAAGGTCGCATCATAGCAGTTGCAAGGAGATGACATATCAAAATCGAGTTGGAGCCTATGAAAGAATTGATCTCGAGTGTTGTGGTCGAAGACTCCTTTTATAGTGTATTGCGAGTGTCTCGGTTCATCAAGGATGCCTCCAAGCATGTTGATCTGATTCGAGAACTTTGGCTTTATCATCTTGGGGGTGCTATCACTAACCTGGGTGACTCCAGTGCCTTAACTTGAGGCGCCTCTATCAACCTAAGGCACCTCTAGTGTTGAAAATTTATACTCTTATATTATCTGCTCTAGGACATCCCAATCATTTGAGACGCCCTCAATGCTACACTCAAGGCGCCCTCCTTCATTTGAGGCACCTGAAGTACTGTTTATTTGAGTTTAATTTTTCTGCTTCAAGCTCTTGCAAAACATATTAGTCCAGATAACCAAAATTACCTACAAAATAGAGTTTGCACAAATGTATATTTTGAATTAGATCCTCTCTAACCAAGACTAGGATCTAGTCTTGGTCTCAACTTAAATTTTTCAAGTTGGATCTAAGTTGGACTAGCACCTATAGTCCTACTTGGATTCGTCCTTATTGGATCTCTTTCCTTTAGTTGCTTACCTAACTTACCATTTACAAAATCACTTTACTTTTGATATCTTGATCTACCAGGTCTTCCTGGCAGATGTCACATCTGGACTTCAGTCAATTGTCTGATTCTGTCGATCCAATTGGACTTTCTGCTAGATATCCGATCCTCTTTATGAAGGTGATTGTAGGTCGGCAAGAGAGGGTGAATTATTCCTGAAAATTAAAACTCTATCTTTTGTTTATCTTAAACAAAGATGTTAGTTAGTTCAAAATAGTAATAACATAAACATGAATAATACTGAAAAGAAAGAGGTGAATGAATTTTTCTTGGTTTGCAACCAGGGAGGTTGCTAATCCAAGACAGAATGTAGCTCAATTCTCCTTAATAAACTCCTTCAGGCGAAGAAGCCTCTTACACAGTGAAAAACTCAGAAAAACAAAGAGAAATGATAGAGAATTTGTTTGCAATGAATGAATCATTTAGAACTAAGCTTTGGGGGCCTATTCATAGCCTCGGGCAACTCTATCTGAATGCTAACGTGGGACTATAGGGGCGCCCGAGTGGTTGACGGCGCCTAACACGTAGCTTGTGCATTATCCGATGCGCAATGTTCGCAAACTGCTAAGTTTGGATGAATTTTCGAATCTCAGGTGCATGTATGCATAGGGGCACCAGAGTGCCTTTAGTCAGCACCTTGCTAACCAGTTTTTCGGCGAATCTTCTTGGGTGATTTTCGGGCCTTCTAGAGTCGAGCTCGCCCAAACCCTCCTCCGACCTTCTCCTCGAGCGTACTTCCTCCCAGCTTCTCGTCCCTCAGATGTCGTGCGAGTCCTTCTCGCTGTTGTGGATCGATGGACCGACTAGCGGGGCTGAATAGATGGTCACCCACATTTCATGTCGGTTCTTCCTACAATGTTAGTGTGTGGAAGCGGAAATACAAATAACACAAATAAACAAACGCTAACACAAATCGTTTAAGTGGTTCGGAGATAAAGCTCCTACTCCGCGGCAGTCCATAAAGTGGACGATCCCAATCCGTCGGTGGATGAGTCCCCGGAAGATCTCCGACTAGCTCGTGTAGCTCCTGTGGGTGGAGAAACCTCGCCACAACTCGAACAAGACCTCTGAGCACAAAGACTACTAATTGACCTTTAATCAAAGCCAATTTCGTCAACCCTAGCCAACCAAACTGAGCTCCCTTAAATAGAGCTCGTGGCTGAACTAGTCGTTACCAGTCGACTGGTGCCAACAACAGTCGACTGGTTCCAACTAAATCCGAGCGTTACAGCCCAACGTTCGAATTCCCAACCGACACCAGTCGACCGCACAGAAGATCAGTCGACTGATCTTTCTGTGTCAACTACCAGTCAACTGATCCAAGCATTAGTCGACTGCCCAAACCCTAAACCTATGGTTTCCCTTCCCAAATACAATTCTCTCAGCACTCAGAGCCTCACAACTCAGCTGACTCTTCACCTAGCAGCCTCGACCTATTTCCTTCAAGCCTTCTTCAACTTTGGCTCTCGTCCCTTGGATGCATATGAGCCCGTGACTCATTCTCATGACATCCTTCGCGTATGCCTCGAAGTGCGCTTCCCTCGGCTCATCGTTCCTATTTTGTCTACGGTCCCTCGGATACATACAAGCCCATAGCTTGTCTCCTCATGTCATCCTTCACCGGACCCGAAGCCGTCCAACTAAGCCTATGTGTATCTTGCAAGCCTGCATACTCATATACACATATCAAATACAAAGGTGAACATAACTTAAACCCTTTGCCCAAACATCAAAACAGATGGTCCCACAAACCATAGATTGCTTCAACACTCGCTCCACCGACGTACTCTTCCGCAGAACTCCACGTCCCTCAAATGCACCGAGCCTATCGGCTCCCTTCCCATGCCATCCTTCTCAATCACTGCGTCTTCCGCTCAACTTCCTGCGTTCCTAAGTTCCTACACCAATAGATTGGTTGTTCTGTCTTAATTAAAAATTTATTTGATTTGGTAAAAATTGTGGCAAAAGGAGAGCTCTTTAGCATGGATCCAATTAATACAGTAGAGTAGGGAGACAAAAACTAGAACCAAATAGGTGTAAAATATAAGTACTAGTTGTCCTAGAATTATAAGAGAATTTAATTAGACCTTATCATCGTTTACAAATTAAGATTTGAGGATACACTTAAATGAATAATATCTTGGTCTTATCATCTAGCATGATGTTAATTTTTTAGTGAAATATTATTAATTTTTTAATTTATTGTATTATTAAAATTTTAAACAAATATAATATGTATTTGCAGTGTAAATGAAGAATATTATTCGTGCATATAGAATGATACTTTATCCGTTTCTTATTTGATATGATATTTAATCTTGTAAATTATTTTTATTAATTTTATATTTTCATTATTTAATAATTACTTATACATATTTATGGATTGTATTTATAAATGATAAGTACTTGGATTTTACTTATAGTATGATAGTTGAAGATAATGGATAGTAACATGGACGGATCCAGAAATTATAGTTAGGGGTGGCTTAACCGAATATAATACAGTATATATTATTATTAAAAATGTATAATAAATTCTATCGATATATAACAAAAAAGTTATTACATTATACTGTTCAACAAAGTTGTGCCCTACGAGATTTTGAAACATAAAATTCATCTATAATAGAATCTACATCTATATCTTTAGCTAAATCTCGTTCAATATAGAGTGTCAAACAATCTTCAAGAAAATCATCCTCCATTTTATTGCGAAGTGTTGTTTTCACATGCTTCATTGCTGAAAAAGCTCGCTCAGTAGTGGCTGTAGAAACAGGTAATGTCAAGACAAGATGAATCAATCTAGTCAACATAATATAAACCTTTGACCGCCCACTCTCAGTCAATTGCTGACACAACTCAACAAGAGTAGAAACCTTCAAATTTTGCATCACATCAAGTTTATAATGCACCAATTCATATTCCAAGGCAATGATGTCTTGATTTGTGAAATCTTCAGGATAAAACTTCTTTGCAAGTTTGCAAATATCATCACTGTTAATTGACTCAAATGAATTTTTAGGATCTAAAGCTGTACTAAGAGAAAGAAGTTCCACTGATGACTCATTGAACCGAGTATTTAACTCCATCAAGACGAAATCTATTGCTACATTAAAAACATCAAAGTGATAATGATGCTCAACTGTAATTTGCTGACGAGAACGACCAATCTTATATAGGCAATCAAGGTCAGGCACATCAATTTCATGTCTCGAACAAAAGACTTTCACTTCATGAAGAAATTCTTCCCACTCACATTCTCTAAGTTTTTGAAGGATGGTTTTGGTCGTAGAGACAAATCTAATAGCAGTCAAAATGTCTTGAGATTTTCTTTGAAGAATTTGACAAAGAGCATCTGTTGTTCTCATAATTTTATGCATTAAGTGCAAAATGAACACAAATTCAAAACTTGCCATGTTTCTGTAAATTCCCCGAACTTCAGCCTTAGCTCTTCCATTTGGAGAATAGTCACTAAGAACTTCAAAAACTTTACAAGTTGCAGCATACATACCTATCAAGCTTTTTACTGAGTCATAGTGAGAACTCCAACGAGTAGCTCCTGCACGCTGTAAATTACCAATCTGATTGGCCCCACTCCCAGAATCACGTTCTCCAATTGCCAACATATGTTCGATTTCATTTCTTTGTGCAGTATGTAACTCAGCAATGCGCTTAGTAGAAGAAGTGATAATATTGACAATATTGTCCAAATGAGAAAAGAATTCCCAAATAACACTGACATCTTTGGCTGCAGAAACCAATGTTAGTTGTAGTCGATGAGCAAAACAGTGAACATAGTATGCATAAGGGCAATCTCTGAGAAATAATGCTTGAAGTCCATTCCACGCGCCACGCATATTGCTAGCACCATCATATCCTTGACCTCTTAATTTTTTAACTTGTAGGCCATGATGAATAAGAACATTTGATATTTCTCTTTTCAGATTCAATGAGGTAATGTCACTAACACTTTTAATGGCAAAAAATCTTTCTATCAAAATCCCATGATTGTTCACAAACCTCAAGATAATGGCCATTTGCTCCCGTTTAGATATATCTCGTGCTTCATCAACAAGAATACAAAAGAATTTATCTCCAACTTCGTCACGAACTATCTGTCGTACTCTATTGGCCATAATATGTAAAATCTCTTTCTGAATTTCTGGAGCGATATATTGAGCATTTTTTGGAGCATTCTCGAGTACAACTTCATGAATTTCCGTACTCATATTTGCAAAAGCCTTCACCAATTCAAGAAAATTCCCACGATTAGATGAAGATAGAGATTCATCGTTACCTCTGAAGGCACAACCTTGAAGTGCTAGCCAGCGAATAGTGACAATTGACGTCTTCAAACGTAAACGATTTTTCTCTTTTTCCTCTTTAGCTTGAGCATGCATCACATTATCAATATGTTGAGATGGTCTCATCAAATTTTCAGCCTTTCTCTCACACATAGTATGAGGCGAAGAAGCTGCAGAACCAATATGGGCAAGAAATGCACATGTTTTCCCTTGGTTTACCCTTTTCCAATTGTCAAATCCTTCATTTACTAGTGCTGAGATATTAGATGAATTAATATCATTCAGAAAAAGAAAACAATAAAAACAATATGCCTTATTTGTTGAAGGTGAATACTCCAACCAATGAAATTTCTGAAACCATTTTTTCTGAAACCGACGATTTTGACTTCCAAATTTTGTAGCCGGATACTCCAACATATCTGGTTGATAAGGCCCCATCCTTAGATAAGAGCGTCTTATCTCATCTCGCATATTAACATTATATTCACATATTTGTTTTCTTTTTCCCGGATCTCGTTCAATACAAGCAGAGGATGATTGATGGTCTTCGCTCGGAGAAGAAATTGAAGGAATTTGAATACTAGGAATGGATTGATTTTCTATTGTAGTAGGAATTGAAGTGCTTTCACTAGTTTCACGATCTCTCTTTTTAAAGAAAGATGATATTAATGTCTTTCCTTTCTTCGCAGCAGATTGATATTCCATCCTGAAATAGTTCAAATTAAATCCCTAAATAAATAATCAAATAAATAAATAAGTAATATTTTACCAATGGCTCAATGTACCGTGAGTTTGAGATAAAATATAAATTATAATCTTACTCTATGATAAAATACTAACAGTTAAAAGCAATTGAATTGAAAAATATTGACAAAATCAAATGCAATAAATCAGTAATACTACTGTAATTTGATTTTCTAAGTGATGTAAATAATGATAATCAATAAAAAAACATATTATAAATCATTGTAAATTGTAATTACTAATTTGTGAAGCAAATTACTAAATTAGCATGGGCCCTGCTGCTTTGGGAAAACACCAAAGGTCCAAAACGTGAAAACGGCAAAGCAAAACGCCAAAACCAATATGGCTAGCCTAGGACACATCGCCGATTTTGGCAGCGAGCTAGCAAATAGCAAATCTTTACGCCGCAGGCCCGCAACAGCCAACATCTGATGCTTTAATTTGGCAGCGAGCTAGCAAAGCCGCAGGCCCGCAGCGGGGCGGCATGCTTTGGGTTGGGCCTTTGGCTACTCGTCGACGACCTCGACAATGGCAGTCGAAGCCTCGGAGGCGATTGCGAACAAGCCGATTACCATAAAAAGGAGAAGAAGAAAATATTAGGGATTTAGCCATTTAGGGTCACCTGTCCGACCGCAAGCGAAGCACGGGCTGGTGCGGCTGTGCCGATGCAAACGCCGATGCAGTGGAGTCACTCCGACAGTGCCGATGCAGTCTCGTCGAAGGCGCGGTTTGCCTTCGCTCTTCGCCCCTTCGCCGTCTCGTCGAAGGAGCACGCCTCACGCAGGCACGCGTGTTGGAGATGGCCAGATGGGAGTAAATCAAAGGTTTAGGATGCCACTTATTTTATTTTTTTTGGGTTGGTAGGGCTGGGCTATAGCCCAGTATAGCCCATAAATAGATCCGTCTCTGGATAGTAAATTAGTTAGTGTTTACTTTACTAGTAAATTAGTATTGCATTTGTACTTGTGTTATGATATGATTAATTGTGATGATGTGGTGAATGAATTGGATGTAAATTTTTTCTATTCTATATAATAGGTGAATTATGATAATGTATAAATTTTTTTAATTCTATGTAGTGGGTAAATTGCGTTGATATATATTTTTCGACAATTTATCAAAGGGCGTACTCAAGAATTGATATTTACCAAAAGGCGTACCATGGTTTCATTTTTACCAAAAGGCGCACTGATTTTAGTGAACTTCCTCTTATACCCCTCCTATTAATTACTACCTTTCTCTTTCTCTCTCAGTAACAAATTCCAAGATGTCTGCACAGACTTTTTTAGACTTTTTATTTTAAAATAATATAATATAGAATCGGCGCTAAAAATATAAGGAAAAAATCGAAAGGAGGGCCTGGATACATTTGTATTCAGGCCCTCCGAGGGCCTGAATACAAATGTATTCAGGCCCTCTTATATTTTTTTTTCTTTCATTTTTTTAACTCAAACCTATGGGAAGATGGTCTAATCCAGAACTGCTCGAACCAATAATGCCTAAGCAAATTTGTATACATTGGTTTGAGGTATTGGATTCGTTTTATGTTTTCCAATTTCATGAAAAAAAAATGTTGGTTAATAACGTTAATAGCGATGAGAAGATTATCAATATTGTCATTGGGCAATTAATTGTATACATTGGCTCTGTGTTGTCCAACTAATTGACATAACAAAGAAGAAAAAAAATCTTCTTCTCGAAGCTCACACAACTTCTTTCCTTCTTTGCCAAACTTATAAAGGTGATTCTGATTCTTTGAAAAAAAAACATAGCATGGGCCTGAAATCTATTGATTTCAGGCCCAGCGTGGGCCTGAAATTTTTTATTTCAGGCCTAGCGTGGGCCTGAAAATTTTTATTTCAGACCCACATTGGGCCTAAAATCTTTTGATTCAGGCCCGACGTGGACTCAAATTTTTTTTCTATTTTAAAAATATATTAATATATAAAAAAACCTATCAAAACACATAATTTCATATTAAACGCAGGGTCTGAAGTCACGTTTGGAGCCCCTGAACACAAATATGTTCAGGCCCTCCTTGGGCCTGAAAGGTCTGAACAAATCTTGGATAAAAAACCCACTGGAGTTTTCAGTAGATATCTAATATATAGATGGTTGGACCAAAACCATCCAACGTGATTTCAGTTAAACTCATCCAACATGATTTAAAAATATAAATAAATAATTTTTCAAAATTTGATTAATATAAATTAATATATTTAATAATATTTAATAAATATATTAATATATGAAAAAATAAACACAGAAGACACTTCTGTCTTCTGATTTCAGGCGTGGGCCTGAAATAAAACATTTCAGGCCCAGCGTGGGCCTGAAATATTTTATTTCAGGCCCACATTGGGCTTGAAATCTTTTGATTTCAGGCCCGACGTGTACTCAAAGTTTTTTCTATTTTAAAAATATATTAATATATAAAAAAAAAATCTATCAAAATACATAATTTTAGATTAAAACGCAGGGTCAGATGTGTTCAGGCCCTCCTTGGGCCTGAAAGGTCTGAACAAATCATGGATAAAAATCCCACTAGAGTTTTCAGTAGATATCTAATATATAGATGGTTGGACCAAAACCATCTAATATATAGATGGTTGGACATCTAAAACATCATCTCCTACCTCTAACCTCTCTATTCATATGGAGTTTTCAGAAATCCAAATATGAAAGGTCCATCAGTGGGTTTTGGTCAAAACCCACTGATATTTCTAAACTACTCATATTACATTGGTGATATCTAATATATAGATGTTTGGACACCTAAAACATCATCTCCTACCTCTAACCTCTCTATTCATATGGAGTTTTCAGAAATCCAGATATGGGAGGTCCATCAGTGGGTTTTAGTCAAAACCCACTGATATGGCTAAACTACTTCATTGCATTGGTGATATCTAATATATAGATGGTTGGGCACCTAAAACATCATCTCCTACCTCTAACCTCTCTATTCATATGGAGTTTTCAGAAATCCAGATATGGGAGGTCTATCAGTGAGTTTTGGTCAAAACCCACTAATATTTCTAAACTACTCTTATTGCATTGGTGATATCTAATATATAGATGTTTGAACACCTAAAACATCATCTCCTACCTCTAACCTCTCTATTCATATGGAGTTTTCAGAAATCTAGATATGGGAGGTCCATCAGTGGGTTTTGGTCAAAACCCACTGATATTTCTAAACTACTCATATTGCATTGGTGATATCTAATATATAGATGGTTGGACACCTAAAACATCATCTCCTACCTCTAAGCTCTCTATTCATATGGAGTTTTCAGAAATCCAGATATGGGAGATCCATCAGTGGGTTTTAGTCAAAACCCACTGATATGGCTAAACTACTCCATTGCATTGGTGATATCTAATATATAGATGGTTGGACACCTAAAACATCATCTCCTACCTCTAATCTCTCTATTCATATGGAGTTTTCAGAAATCCAGATATGGGAGGTCCATCAGTGGGTTTTAGTCAAAACCCACTGATATGGCTAAACTACTCCATTGCATTGGTGATATCTAATATATAGATGGTTGGACACCTAAAACATCATCTCCTACCTCTAACCTCTCTATTCATATGGAGTTTTCAGAAATCCAGATATGGGAGGTCTATCAGTGGGTTTTGATCAAAACCCACTGATATTTCTAAACTACTCTTATTGCATTGGTGATATCTAATATATAGATGTTTGGACACCTAAAACATCATCTCCTACCTCTACTCTCTCTATTCATATGGAGTTTTCAGAAATTCAGATATGGTAGGTCCATCAGTGGGTTTTGGTCAAAACCCACTGATATTTCTAAACTACTACTATTGCATTGGTGATATAGAGTGTATAGATGTTTGGACACCTAAAACATCTTCTCCTAGGTCAACCCTGTCTATTGATATCAGGTTTTCAGAAATCCAGATATGGGAGGTCCATCAGTGGGTTTTGGTCAAAACTCACTGATATGGCTAAACTACTCCTATTGCATTGGTGATGTCTAATATATAGATGGTTGGACACCTAAAACATCATCTCCTACCTCTAACCTCTCTATTCATATGGAGTTTTCAGAAATCCAGATATGGGAGGTCTATCAGTGAGTTTTGGTCAAAACCCACTGATATAGCTAAACTACTCCTATTTCATTGATGATATCTAATATATAGATGTTTAGACACCTAAAACATCATCTCCTACCTCTACTCTCTCTATTCATATGGAGTTTCAGAAATCCAGATATGGTAGGTCCATCAGTGGGTTTTGGTCAAAACCCACTGATATTTCTAAACTACTCCTATTGCATTGGTGATATAGAGTGTAAAACATCTTCTCCTAAGTCAACCCTGTCTATTGATATCAGGTTTTCAGAAATCCAGATATGGGAGGTCCATCAGTGGGTTTTGGTCAAAACCCACTGATATGGCTAAACTACTCCTATTGCATTGGTGATGTCTAATATATAGATGGTTGGACACCTAAAACATCATCTCTTACCTCTAACCTCCCTATTCATATGGAGTTTTGAGAAATCCAAATATCCTAGGTCCATCAGTGGGTTTTGGTGAAAACCCACTGATTGACATAAAAATTTCCTATTGCAACATAATTTATAATCATTAGAAGTTTGGACACCAAAACTACCATCTCCTAGCTCAACTTTAAGTAGAACTATTGATATTTTTATTTAATTTACATACATTTATCCAAGATTTGTTCAGACCCTCCATGCCCAAGGAGGGCCTGAACACATCTGTGTTCAGGCCCTCCTAGCATGACTTCAGGCCCTACGTTTTAATCTGAAATTAAGTGTTTTGATAGATTTTTTTTATATATTAATATATTTTTAAAATAGAAAAAAAAATTTGAATCCACGTCGGGCCTGAATCAAAAGATTTCAGGCCCAACGTGGGCCTGAAATAAAAATTTTCAGGCCCACGCTAGGCCTGAAATAAAAAATTTCAGACCCATGCTGGGCCTGAAATCTATTGATTTCAGGCCCAGCGTGGGCCTGAAATCAATAGATTTTAGGCCCATGCTTTGTTTTTTTTTCAAAGAATCAGAATCACCTTTAGGCTACGTTTGGTAGGGTGTAATCCACCCTGTAATGTAATTGAGATTACATTACAAGTTGGATTCCTTTGTTTGAAATCACTTTAAGATTGTAATGTAATGTAATCTCGATTACAAAAGAGGTTGATGATTTGTAATCTGGATTACAAACGAAAACCTCCGTAATCTGGATTACATTACAGCTTAGAAAGTCGTCGGTCGGGCGGCAACAGTCGTCAGTTGGGCGGTGACAGTCGTTGGTCGCCGCTATCCGGTCGCCGACGACCACCGCCGGTCGGCCGCCGGCGACCACCGCCGGCCGGCCCCCGGCGACCACCGCCGGCCGGCCGCCGGCGACCACCGTCGGTCGGCCGCCGGCGACCACCGCCGGCCGGCCGCCGGCGACCACCGTCGGTCGACCGCCGGCGACGACCGTCTGCCGGCCGCCGGCGACCACCGTCGGCCGGCCGCCGGCGACCACCGTCTGCCGTCCTCCGGGGACCACCGTCGGCCGGCCGCCGACGACCACCGACGAACACCGCCAGTCGGCCGCCGGCGAACACCGCCGGCCGGCCGCCGGGAACCACCGCCGGCCGACCGCCGGCGACCACCGCCGGTCGGCCCCCGGCGACCACCGCCGGCCGGCCGCCGGCGACCACCGACGGCCGGCCGCCGGCGACCACCGCCGGCCGGCCGCCGGCGACCACCGCCGGCCGGCCGCCGGCGACCACCATCGGCCGACCGCCGGCGACCACCGTCTGCCGTCTGCCGGCCGCCGGCGACCACCGTCTGCCGGCCGCCGGGGACCACCGTCGGTCGTCCCGGCCGCCGGCGACCACCGCCGGCCGGCCGCGTGCGACCACCGCCGGCCGGCCGCCGGCGACCACCGCCGGCCGGCCGCCGGCGACCACCGCCGGCCGGCCGCCGACGACCACCGACGAACACCGCCAGTCGGCCGCCGGCGAACACCGCCGGCCGGCCGGCCGCCGGCGACCACCGTCGGCCGGCCGCCTGCCGCCGGCCGCCGCCGGCAGGCTGCGGTTCCCGGCATTCGCCGGCCTGTCAATGGTTACCGGCCGCCCGACGACGGTCGTCGGTCTTCAATCTTGAATACATTACAGGATGGATTGTCCCTCACCAAACAAAAGAATCTAACTTGTAATGGTTATCAAAGATTACATACAACTCATTACCAAACATAACAATGTAATCAAGATTATATTACATTACATTACAAACTTGATTACATTACAGACCGGATTACATTATCCCCTACCAATCGTAGCCTTATAAGTTTGGCAAAGAAGGAAAGAAGTTGTGTGAGCTTCGAGAAGAAGATTTTTTTTCTTCTTTGTTTTGTTAATTAGTTGGACAACACAGAGCCAATGTATACAATTAGTTGCCCAATGGCAATATTGATAATCTTCTCATCGCTATTAACGTTATTAACCAACATTTTTTTTCCATGAAATTAGAAAACATAAAACGAATCCAATACCTCAAACCAATGTATACTAATTTGCTAGGCATTATTGGTTCGAGCAGTTCTGGTTAGACCATCTTCCATAGGTTTGAGTTAAA
>JAGFNQ010003688.1:667967-722752 GCA_024364735.1 Boesenbergia rotunda | reverse complement strand
AATCTAAATTGATTGATCATGACAGAAGAATCATTCATGGAGAGAACAAGAGAATATACAAACCTTTCCAGCAGGAGAAGCCAGGAATTTGAGCTTTTCAGCTTCAGTTGATTCAGATGCATGAGCAGCTAGAGCAATTAAGACCCCCTGGAAACAAGATATGCAATCACGCGATTATTTAATATCAATGTACTTCCAAACCTGAATAAAACTTAATAATTTACCAAAAGTATGTACCTTTTTGGGTGAACTTAGAAGATCAGCATATTTAGCAAGTGCTTCTCTCAGAGTAATAGGCGTTTGGAATGGAGGTGGAATAGAGCTACTGCTAAGTGGTGTTCCATCCTCTTTCTCGGCGTGTAGAGAGAAGTATGTATCTTCTGGATATCCTAAGAGCCTTGCAGCCTCCTCCACACTCTCAGGGGTATTCTCTGGATACACACCGACATGATCCCCAGTCTCATATCTGTTTGAAATATAATCCCTCATTAGTTTTCATCAGAAACAAAAACACTGAAATCCAAATTCAACACCTATAAGAGTTTCTTCTAGACCAGTAACTGGAAATCATTACAGAAGTGTGCTTCTCTGAGCGTGAAGGTTTACATGTGAAAGAAAATTCTGATAAACTTTATGCACTAGTATGCAGAAAATGCAGTGAAACTTACTTGAGACTGGTTCCGGAAATGTCGAACTCCAGATGAGTGCAAGAACGATCGGAAGTGGGGTATGAAGCTCTCTCCTAACAGCCACATTAACCCTGGAAATTTGACATTTCAGACTGGGTTAGAGTTTTCCAAAACAAATGATCCTATCTTCCTAATGTATGCTATAGAGTAAACAACCTCAGCACTTGATGTATACCTGCAAGGATTTCGAAGGTCATAAACAGATGACCATTTGCAAGGCTAGATTTTCTCTGCATCTGTGATTCATCTTCACGATTTAGGAATACAACACGGTATTCAGGTATGCTGGCAACATAGTCAGAAGATAATCCTGCTACATCATCCTCATCACACAGTAACTTGTCTAGCTCCGGCCACACTAGATCTTTCCTGCAGAAACCAAGATTCAAATAGTTCAGATAAATTACAGGTATAGGTCAGTTATGATACATCAACAAAAACAAGTCTTTTCAGTTGATTTTAGATTTAGATTTTTGTTTCTTCCATTGATCATACCATGCAGCAAAGTCATCCTCAATGTATTGTTCATCGTCGCCAAGCCCCAAAGGAAGGATACGTTTGGCACCTAGAGTAGTAGCAAATGAACCGAGTCAGTAGAAATAAAAAATTATTGAGTGGTAGAATGCATATACAACTGATCAAACACCAATCAGAGTAACTCAGAAAATGTTGACTTTATAAACTAAACTTGAATTACCTTGCTCAGCAAGAATTCGATCCACCTCTATGCCAACCTATTGAAGCCAAAAACATAAGCATTTCAAGCATTAAACTTCGTCAATCAACAAAAAGGTACATTAAACAACAAATACAAAGGAAAGTGAGATCTGAGATAGAACCTTGTTAAAGTGTTCATATTGTCGGCTCCCCAGACCAAAAACACCAAACTGGAGGTTGTCTAAGTAAACGTTCCTCTCCTTCGCCTCAAAAAACCATTTGTAGAACCTGGCAGCGTTGTCGGTTGGTTCTCCGTCTCCATACCTGTAAATTACCACCATCAAGTCAGAAAAGAGTAATTGTGAAGAAATAACAGTGGCAAGCAAAAGTTGACTTACGTTGCCAAGAAGAAGAGAGCAAGTGTCTCTTTCTTCAACTTTTCTTCATACTCATGGTTCTCAAATGCATAATCATCCTAAGAAACAAAAAAGGGGAAGTTTTTCTAAGAACAATAAAGTCGCACAAAATTTCGCAAATTACTTGGACTCGTAAATTGAACTCGCGAGACTCACCAAGTCGACGACTTTGAAGACGACCTTCTTGTACCTCGCATTGGCCTCGTCCGCCAAGGTCTGCTCAAAAATCGATTCTTAGAGGAAATCTAAGGAAATTACATATCTATTTACAAGGATTGTGGAGTGAGAAAGGACCAAAAGCTCCGAAACCTAACCTTCGCGAACCTCTCGGCGGTGCCGGTCTGCGAGCCAAAGAACAAGGTCACCTTCTTTTTCCCCAAATCAGCATCTTCCGTATCCCTCACCATCTTTTTGGCCCGCTTAGGCGCCGGCGCTGTCGGCGCCACCACCCGAGCCGGCTCTTTGCCGCCCGATTTCTGCCAGAATAAAAGGAACGCCGCGACGCAGCCAACCAGCACGGCCACCTCCAGAAACCTAGGGTTCTCCGATAACTTCGAAGCCCACTGAAGCAACTCCGACGCATCGAGCTTGCCATTCAGAATCGCCGCCATGAGATCGGTCGTGGAAACGTCGCCGGGCTGCATCTTTCTCTAAACAATTAAAAATCCTTCAAATCTAACAATTTTACTCGCTTTCGCTCACTGTCGATCTCTCCTCTTCTTTCTCGCTCTCGATTGACGATGAAAAGCGGGAGCGAGAGGAGGCATTTTATATAGCGAGGACAAAGCTCCTAGAGACCATCAGTTCTGAACGCGGTTCCGGTTCAATTGAGACGAGTCAAAAGTGAAATCATCCGGTTGACATCGTTTGATTTGACCGAAGACTCAACCTAAATGTCTTAATTGAACCGAAGAACTCGGACCGGTTCCAATTGAGCCAAGACCGCGTTGACCTACTCTCGCCTGACGCACTCGATCTTTATAGTTTAATACAGTTGACCACTGACCAACCTCGCTAGGTCAAAATACAACAACAACCATAAAAATCCTCAAATTTGAGGAGCAAATTTAGATAGCGGCTCCGATCGGGCATCGCTCTATTCGACATATGAGTCGACAGCTGCTTTTGACCAAACCAAACGAACGGATTTGTTGACTTTGAGAGATTTTTTTTTTTTGTTGTGGATTCTATTTTGCCAGCGCTTCTAAGAAACATCATAAATTGATGCTTCGTATATTTGCAGGGGTCCACGAGTTTTTAGTGTGATAATGACTTGCCTCGTTCAAATTATTTTAAATATAATTTAACTACAATGATCTTAAATCAATTCACTACCTCCAATTTGGACTATTATTATGTACTTTATTAATTGGTACGAAATTAGAGTTATATATATTAGGTTAGTGATCGACAATCGACATGCGCGATTTGACACGGAATTATGATAAATTTCATTTCTTAATCTCATTTTTTTTTTCTTATCTGTTATGAATTTTTTCTCATTTGATTGCATATAAAAATCATTGTGATGCTATTTTTAATAACTAGCATCATAACTTAAATACATCAGTCATTGCTATAGAATTATTTTCTAAATATCAATACCACTTTGATTTAAAAAAAAACAATTTGGTACCTTAGTTCTATTTCTAAAAATCAATACTAATATAATACTATTTTTGAAAATTAGCACCACAGTGGTAGCTTATGTAATTAAGCTGTGGTATTGATTTTTAAAAATCAATACCATAGTGATTGTTGTATGCAATCAAAAGAGAGAGAAGAGATAATTATATTTTAATTTAAGAGAAAAGAAAGAAAAGTTATTGAGTTATTGCATGTACATGAGAGAGGAAAGAGATGAAATTTACCATAATGCCACGTCAGATAACCTGAGCACCATAAGATAAATAGAGTAACAACTCTCTCTCTATATATATACACCGAGCTGATTATGCATAATTTTCACTGTAGCAATGCCTCATCAATTTTTTTTTTAAAATTCTCTTGTAGTAGTGTCATTGAGAATTAAACAAACAATAAACCTTCTTTCACATTCATTCCTCTTTCCCTCTCAAAAATAGAAATATTTCAAATCCTCCTCATTCAAACTCTATCGTTCTGCTCTTCATCGTCTTCGCCGATCAACTCCCTCGGTGTTGCCTCGCCTGGCCATCGATCATCATCTTCGCCGATCAACTCCCTCGGTATCGCCTCGCCTCGCATGACCTCACCTCACCTGCCTACCACCCTTCATCTATAGAGTGTTTCACCATGTACGTGCCCTAAACATCTTCTTCCTCCATCTAAATGTTATAGTTTTGTATTAGATTTAGCATTGTAGAAGCTATAGTACCATAGTTGCTACAACGTTCTTGTTTGTAGCCCTTCCATATTGTAGTAGCTACAATTTCGTAACTACTATAACGTTCTGGTCTAACAATGTTGTAATCGTAGTTGCTACAATATTCTTATCAAACCATGTTGCAGTAGATACGAAAACATATATAGCTACTAAAACATTCTTAGACCATTAGGATATAGCAACTACGGTATCATAGTTGCTATAACGTGGTTAGACCAGCATATTATAGCAATTATAAAATCATAGCTATTACAACGTTTTGGTCCAACCACGTTGTAGTAGCTACACAATCATAGCTGCTACAATATGCTGACCATAACTGATTGAAATATTATTTTAATGTTCAAAACTAATATTGTAATGTATCACTAAGATATTCGGTATTTGTTCACAGAATTAAATGGCGTCTAGTACTTCAATCTGCCTGAGAAACTCTACTTCTCGTGCATATTGTAAAAAAAATATATAATGAAAAAGCAATGTCTCCCAGTTTAGGTTCTTTATATTATCAGTAGAATTAAATGAGCAACAGATAAAGTTAATAAGTAGAAGCTCATTTGCTTAGGCCCTAGACATACCACATAATATGCAAACATCAAAGGTCTTGTACAATATATGTTTGACAATTGAACTATCATGATAAATATTTCATCTTTCAAAATCATAAGATTAGATTCGCAAAAAAAGATATTGCACTGATTCTAGAATTTTTAGATCATAGCGATGAAGTCCCTTTGTATTTGGATGTCGCCTTCACCCCATTCTACCTTCAACATTTCATGCATTGAGATTGTTCAAGGAATGAAATAGAGAACAAATTGATCAACATCAACAAACAAATAACCATCTTCTGAATCTAATCTTTTGTTTTGTCAATTATTATTTTGTAATTTTTTATATGCATTTTATTTACTACTACTAGCAATATATCTAGAGTACCCATAAAGTTTGATTGTGTAGATGACTTTGAAAATTTAGATAGATATAATTGGTGTAAGGTTGTGTGTGTGTATATATATATATAATTGGTGTAAGGTTGTAGATATAATTGCTGTAAGGTAGATATAATTGGCTGACCGGCCCTGCCCCACAGCCTTCAACGAGAGTTCCCACCGGTCAATGAGGGTAAATCGCGGGACGGAGATATGTGACGACTTCATCACTGATGATATCGATACCTGATGGCTCGACTGTTGGATCTATACGGTTGCTAGAGGGGGGGTGAATAGCAAATCTTGACTTTCTTCTACTTACGTTGTTAGTTGCGCAAGCGAAAATACAAACAAAACAATAAACAACAAGAAATCAATGCTAACAAGAAGAGTTTACTTGGTATCCACCCCTAAGGGTAACTAATCCAAGAATCCTTCATTGGATCACTCCCCGGATGACCTCCGGCTAGCCCTTGTCGCTCCTTGTGGGTGGAGAAACCTCGCCACAACACCTCGACAATCTCCAAGCCTTTAGACTTCTATTTGGCCTTTAACCAAGACCAAATTCGTCAAAACTTTTAGCCAACACGAAGTCCTCTTAAATAAGACTAAGGCTGAAAACCCTCACCACCAGTCGACTGCTCCCAAGGCAGTCGACTGGTGTCACTGAAAATCCACCGTTGCAACCCCAACGTTCGAATTTTCAGCCAACTCGCCAATCGCTACCAGTCGACTGCTCCCAGAGCAGTCGACTGGTCCAGAGCTGACTGCCTTCTGTGAGTTGTATCAGTTGACTGCCCCAAGGGCAGTCGACTGGTCCACTCACACACCTAAGGTTTTTCTTCCCGAGTACACTTCTCTCAGCACTCGAACCCTAGGATTTCCCGAGTATAATCACACAGCACTCGTACCCTCACGACTCAACTGACTCCTCATCAACAGCCTCGACTATTGCCTTCGTGCCCTCTTCATCTTCGGCTCTCATCCCTCGGATGCACGCAAGCCTCCAGCTTACCTCCACGCCATCCTTCACGCATGCCTCGAAGTCCACACCCCTCAGCTCATCGTCCCTGCTCTCCATAGTCCTTCAGGTGCGCACACAAGCTCGCGGCTTGTCTCCATGCCACCCTTTACCGTACCGAGGCCGTCCAGCTAAGCCAATATGTGTAATCTGCACATCCTGCACACTTACATACACATATTAGTATACAAGAGAAAACATAACTTAAACCCTTTGCCCAAACATCAAAACTCATGGTCACGCCGGACCACAGATTGCCTCAATAATCTTCCCTTTTTTGATATTTGGCAATACGTTTAAGTTAGGGAAAACAAATAGTAATAATAATGGTAAACAACCATTTGGACTTACACTGCCAAGACTCCATCTTGAACTTATACCGCCAATGCATATGCAATGCAACCATGGATCCTATCCCAAGGCATCCCACACACCTAACCTCCCCAAGTTAGGAATTTTCCCACACCTAACCCTCCAAGTTAGGACTTTCACCAACACGGATTTTTTAAAGCTTCTCCCAAGCTCCCCCTTCATTGGACTTACAAAGACTTTTTAAGAACCCCTCCAAGGTCCCCCTTACGCCAAGAATGGAGCAACCATGCTCCCCCTTCATCTATGCTCACCCTAAGCCTAGGGTTTCCCGCAAAGGTGTGTTTGGTTTCCCAAATTAAACCCAACACTTTGCCCCCTTTGCCTAACATAAAAAAGACTCCAATAATATCTCAATTATTGTATCTTTTAATCCCTAATGATCCTAAACACAGTGTACTAGCCCCCTACACTTGTTTTCCACCATTTAGACACCTTTCCAGCTGCTGATATAAAAATCAGCCCTAACCAGTAGACTGCCCCCAGGGCAGTCGACTGATACTCTGAAAATCAGTTTTTCAACATTTCTGACCCTAAATTCGGAAATGCATAACTAATTTCACAAATCTTCAAAACTTTCCAAATTTTGTGAAGAAGTTTGTGGTACCCATACCTACTTGGGAAAAATATATTTCACTATGTATCTATCACCATTCCTAAGTTTGACACAAAACTTAAACACTTCCTATGAAAATTAAGGCAAATAAGAGGTAACTTCCCCCTTGACCTATGTCTCACTACAAGAAAAAATGCTTTTAATGACATTGAAAAGTGTCATCATATATTACTTATACTGACATTTTTGATATAGTGACATTAAGTTAAAATGTCCTCTATAGTGATGTCGTCTAAAGTCTTATCACTTATGACAATTCTTAATGTCACTATAAAATAAAAGTAGTGACAACACTAATAGCATGAATAATTGTTGTAGTGACAAAAAATAGTGTCACTATAAGATTTGTAATGACATTTATATATGTTGTTTTATTATAGTAATGATGA
The DNA here is from genome assembly GCA_024364735.1 of Boesenbergia rotunda. Lineage (NCBI taxonomy): Eukaryota > Viridiplantae > Streptophyta > Magnoliopsida > Zingiberales > Zingiberaceae > Boesenbergia > Boesenbergia rotunda. The sequence continues at coordinate 715,298 of JAGFNQ010003688.1, read as the reverse complement.
CAAATTTATATGTCCTTTAAAATTATTTATCAAGACAATTATAAGTGTCTTGAATTTTATTTATAGTCACAATAAAAAATGTCACTAATGATAGTTTATAAAGTTAATTTAAAATGCCTCGTTATGTAATTTATAGTGACACATATAAATGTTTGTTATATTAGTCTATAAGGACATTTAAAATTATCATTAATAGTTATTTATTATGACATTTTGAAACGTCTTTATATGAGTTTTACAATGATATTTTTATCTACATGATTTGATGTTCTATTATGACATAAAAATATCATATATTAATAAATATCTCACCCATTTTCAATATTTTCATGATATAAATATTTACGCATATAACTAATTAACATAAACACAAATAAAAATTTTAAATTGAAATCAAAGTGTTAATCAATAATTGTCAATTTTTTTTACAATACAAGACTGTCAAATTGATTACCTCAAAAAATATCTATGCACTAATTGTAATCACAAATGTACCCAATGTATTTAGTTTAAGAACTAGTAAAAAAATTAAGTCTCTCCTAAAACAAAACATAATCAAACTTCCAAACTTTGCTGCATCTTCAATCTTCAACCATTACATCTTGAACAAAATTCAATATTCTTGTTACCTACAAAAAAAATTATATATTAATTTGTATAAATGAAATAAAATTAAAACAAACAAATCTCGACAGTACTGAAACCAAATGTAGATTTCCCCCTTCTTCCAATGTAAAGCTTGGCATGGTAGAGAAGAGTCTGCCAAGAAGACATCTCTTTCATCATCAGGCATGTGCCCCTTACCCTACACAGTTTAGTTTCACAAAAACTACAAGATTTGTTCATTCTGGGAACACCTTGAGAGCATGTGGCATCGCAAGATGCAACAACAAGGCAACACCAGTAATAATGATGTCATCTTGCAAGATATATAGCTAGGACTGGAGCTCGATTTAATTGAGGATCATTTTGATGTCACTACCAAAGAATGGGTATGCGATCAAATCACGAACTCTTTAATAATTACTTGCAAGATATATAGCTAGGACTGGAGAGCTGAGGCTACAGGAAGATACTGCATATGGATATCATCAAGCAAGCTTAAACTATAAACAGAAAGGTATTAAGGCAAAGAAACTAAATAGTTTGTTTTTTCTAAAAAAAATGTAACTTGTAGTTCTCAAACTCTTGTCATTGTTACTTAACTTTGACAAAATAATATGGCAAACACAACATGACGTCGTTTCAACAGAGCTAACAATCCACCAAGTAATCATTCCATTGAAAAACAATGATACTAGTAGTTTAGTGATAAAATGACAAAAGTTTGTAAAATGTGGGGAATATCTAGATGATCTTAAAGTTAAAGAGAAATTTAAAAAAAGAAGGTAAGGTAAAATAAAATTTCCTCAAGAATGAAACAATTAAAACTAATACAATGGCTTACTGGTAGAGAGGCAATCCCATTGACCTGAAACGGGCCGGAACCACTTTGGCTAAGCGTATAATGACCACTAATGAGATCCAATGCATCCTGTGAAAAAACATCATAAAAGCCATATCAAAGAATCTTATTAGATATTAATAAGGATCCCCAAAGTTTACTCCCGTTTTCAAGAACCTCTTGAAGTTTTAAAATAATCAAAAATCTGAACTGAAGTTGTAAACTTTTCAGATTCACCCCCTAACCGTTCACACTATTAATTTCTCTGACAGAATAATAATGTAGCAGCACTTTCTGTCAAGTGAGTATTTTGAAACTCTAGAAGGCATTTCGAAAGAAACTAAACTTTAGAAGGGAAATGAAAAATGATTACTAAAGGAGATAAATTGTAGAGAATTTCCTGATGATTTTTCCCTTTTTTAGGCTTAGAATGAAAAGATTAAAATACTAAAGATGTATATTTAATGCAAAAAAAATGCACTAGTACTTGAAAAAAGTGAAATTATTACTCTTTAGGTCAAGTAATCACGTACTTGTCGAATCCCATCATGAAAATTATTCAAATAATATCGAGTGAGAGCACTTATTCCATCCTTGATCATTCCACCTAAAGTCTGCCTCCCGTATCTGTATGTATGAAACCAGAAGATGAGATATAGTCATTTGCAATGCATCAGATAGATGGAAGATATGATAAATGGAAATTGTAAACTCATGAACTTACCGTACTAGATCACCTTTTAGGGCATGTGTACCAGCGTACCACAAGCTTATCTCATCACCATGTTCAGCCCATACTAGCAAAAGTGATGATGTAAGAAAATCACTTTCTTGGAAGTAGAACAGAAAAGTAGATATGCAGAGTGTATTTTAGAATGATTCCTTACAGATCCTAAACATTTCATAGATGTCAGTGTGTGTAGATATACATTCACTTGCTGAAAAAGCTCCCAGTTGCTGCAGCTGTATGTTCAATGATTTCTGTGCCAGATAACTCTGCAATGAGGAATGGGATTATAAGCATTTTCTTTTTTTTAAAAAAAATAAAGGATGATGGAAAAGAACTTTCCCAGTTCCTGCCATCTTAAACTTGAAGGCTATGACAAAAAGGAAAATGATGATTCACTATGAACAGGTCAGCCACAACTGATCAACATCATTATCTAACCGTGTCTATCTTAACATTAGCTACATTATTTTCCCCCTCTATTGAGTTACAATTAAGGTTAAGATTCAAATTCAAGGGTTTAAGCACATTTTGATGTTGAGTATCTAGGGCTGCTGCAACCAACTCTCAGCCTACTTCATCCAGAATTCGAACCAACATCCATGGTTTTGCATCAACCATAGGGAGATGCCAAATGAAATTAGACAAGAGACAATACCACCCACACTCTTTTGTTACTTGTATTATTATGGTGTAAATTACAATACTTTTTTAAGTTTTAACCACAAATGAGCCTAAGAAAAAACATCAAAACCACTAGGAAGGGAAATCAATGCATTGGACAAGAATAGCAGGATCAAAGGCATGACCTACTGCAAAGATGCTAATGTATCAAAGACCGTGGTGGTGGTCACAACTCAAAATTAACTTGGTTTTTGGAACAAAATAAGAAACTAGAAACTAGAATTTCACTTGCAAACCTGAGTAACATTTGTGCGATCCAGGCAATCTATGCAATTAGACCTGATGATTCCTTTCTGCTCCAGAAGTATTTGTCCATCAATTTTCATCAGAAAATATCTGCTCAGCTGGCACAATGATGCAGTAAGCAGAATTATTTGCAATAATAGCAATTGACATTCAGGAATATGAATAAAAAACTATATTGACAATGAAATTACATTTAAAAATGATTATTTGTTCAATTACCCTTCGCTTTCCACTTGATTTTTGATTTGATTGTAAAGAAGTTGTAAGTTATCAAAATTTCCTTTGGCGCATGCATGATGGAAATCAAAAGGTACATATCTGCAAAAAGAGGATGAGAAACTCTGAGACAGGAGGCCCCATTAAACATCTAATAGTAACTTTCATAACTACTAAGTCATATGCTGACACACTTCAGCCAAGAAATGTAATAAAAAGTGAATTTAAATATAGATTAAAAAAGTCAATACAACATGAACTTTCAGACTTCATTTTATTTGATGCTTCTGAATTCAAATTGATCATATCTATCCTCTGAAAAAATTGAGCATTTGCCTCCAATTGGGCGCACAGATCCCTATTTAACTCCTATAAAGTAACCTAATAGATTATGATTTTCACAGTACAAACAAGAAACAGTGTCAAATTTACTCATTGGTTTTTCATAACTATGGTTCTTTATACTATCAGTATAATCCTTTCAACTGCATAAATGTGAAATTGGATCAGTCCGACAAATTGAGAAAGTTCATCTGCTATCCATCCATTTTATAGTTTTTTTTAGTTTGGTTACCCTTAAGCTCATTGTTGTTCAATCAAATTTGCAGCATTTATCAACTCCCATCAGTGATTCTTAAGAAACATCATTTTTCTGTGAATGCATAATACATTGGCAACCACCCCCAATAATGACATAAACCATTGGTTGATCAGTGTCAACTGAGCAAATATTCAGATTTATCATGTAAATGAGACATTGTTACCGTGCTGATGGCTTTAGTGGGGAGGTGCGCGTGTGGCGAGGAGGGATGAGTAGGGTAGATCAATTCAGGCACGCAGCAACAAAGACCATATAGAACTCAAGCAACCTGCCTGGAAGCCATATTTATACAAAGGAAAACAGCGAATATTGTTCACAATTCATGAGACTATAAATGCAAAAGTCAGATTTCATCCAAGGACAACACAAAGAGGCTTTTCACTTCCATCTATACTATCACTTGTTATACTTGCTTCTTCATTAGAGTTCTTCAACAAAAAGAGACTAACCCCCTTTAATACTTGTTAGAGTTCTTCATTAGAGTTCTTATCACTTGTTATACTTGCTTCTTCAACAAAAAGAGCTCTACAAAAGATACTTGGTTGCCAAGAGTACTGATGAACCTCTCAACTTTTGCTTAATGATTACCAAACTTTCAGATACATCTAACCCCCTTTTTAGACATTTTGTTGGCTGATGACACAAAAACTTTATGAGTATCATTCAATTCATACCAAGAGTTTACCGCTACTATATTTTTACAAAGATTAACTAAGCAAATTGTTATTGTAAATAGCATAACGTATATAAAATGGATGAACAGGTTTAAGAGAAGACGTTGGAAACTTGCAAAAGGGTGGCATAAAAATCACTCAATCTTCAAAAGAACAGAAATCACAGAAACTTGCAACCTAGGGTTCGAATCACAGAAATCACTTATAAATCTTCAAACGAAATAGAACACATAGAAACTTACAACCTAGGGTTCGGATGGTGAAACGGTGGAAGAGGAAAGAAACTTGCAACCTAGGATTCGGATCTCGATGGGGCAGACGACGGAGCAGACGACACTGGTAGCCGGCGGAGCACACGACGTTGGTGGTTGGTGCTGGTGGCCGATGGGGCAAACGACGAGATAGACGACGCTGGTTGGAGGCGCTCACGTAGGGGGAGGGTCGATCGAGCAGGGAATGAGGCCATGTTGGTGGAGGTGGGCTCATTGGAGGCACTCGCGTAGGTGGAGGGGGCGATCGAGCAGGGAGCGCGAGGGAGAAGGAGGGATCGCGCGCTGCGATTTAGGGTGAGGGTGGAGGTGAAAAGGAGAGCAGGCGCTGCGATTAGCTAGGTGGAGGTGAAAAGGAGGGATCGCGCGTTGCGATTTAGGGTTCGAGCTGGCGGGCGAGCGAAATATTGGCGCTGTATTTTTTAGAGGGATCGAAAGGAGAGCAGGCGATCGAGGCAAGGATACGCGCGTACGTTAAGTTGGAAAAAGTTTAGGTTAAATAAATTAAATAATTTTTATTATTTTATAAGGACATTTATAAAATTGTGTTAGGATAAAAGGTTTAATCAGATATTGTATTTATAAAATTAATCTGTTTTAATAAGTGTCATTATAATTAACTTATAGTGACATTTACCATTAAGTGTCATAAAATAAATGTCACAATAGGTCTTTTTTCTTGTAGTGTCTTCTCCCAATTTTCATTTTACCAAGGTTAAGTTCTACCCAACTTAACACCATAATACCAAGTTAAGTTCTTCCCAACTTAACATCCAAGTTCTTCTCCCTTGGACACCATTAAAGGATTGCCCCAAGCAACCTTATCCCTAGTGCCAAAAAGAACTCAACAAAACCTTGAACAATCTAAGAGTTTGCAAGCACATTTGCTAGGATATACTCTATCCTAGAAAAATATGATTCCATGAAAACCACAAATGTTCTTGACTTTTGGTACATCCTTTATTTTCCTAAAAGGTTTGGCATTTGGTATCAACTTTCAAATCCATCTATAATTCCATATGTTTGCCAAGGCTAACCATTATAATTTAACACATGAAATTGTCCTCAACTCTCCTTTTTCTTTTGTGTCCTTAATATGATAAAAATCTCCTTCTTCTTATCTCTTAACACTAGATAAATATTTACTTATCAATCTTCCTTTAATTATCCATATAGCCTCATTTCATATAATCACCATTAAACCATGAGGCAAACCTTTGTTCAAGGAGCATAATCAAGGATTTTAATTTTAAGATCATATCCTATTATCCAATATACCTCTTTTGTCTAACCCGTATGGATCAGTCAACTGCCCCTGGGGCAATCGACTGGCAAAACTTACAGAAGGTTTCTGGGCTGAGATCAGTCGACTGCCCCCCAGGGCAGTCGACTGATACCTGAATTTCAGGTTTTTCAGCCCAATTTCGGTAACGCCTAATTAATTCTACAAATCTCCAAAAATTCTGAAACTTTGTGAGGAGATTTGTGGAGCCTATGTCTACTTGGAAAAAATATGTTTCCAAACAAATGTACTCCAAATCTCAAGATTGACACGAAACTCAACTTATCCTAAATTGTATCATTTAACCTTTTCCAAAAGTCCTAATTGTGACTTCTCTTCAATGTATCTTCTTATACTTGATCATAATTCATTTCTATCATTGAATTATATAGTATTCACACATTAAACCCTAATTTTACCCAATATAGTCGTATTTTCACCTTTTTCTCCATAATTCTCCTTTCAATGTGCCAATTCTCTAGGATTAAGATTTACCCTAGTCTTCCAACCCTTTTTGGCACATTTCCTAATCCACCTAGACTTCCTAGAGAACCCATCTCTTGAGATCCATTTACCATGGACCCCAAAGGCTCCTAGAGCTCCCCCTTGAGCTCTTAGCTCTATCCACCTCCCTAGGTGACTCAATCCACACTAGGCCACACCGGTGAGCCCCTGGTGATTCTTGGCCTACAAATCTAACCTTCTTAACCTTGGACACCTTGCCCCTTGGTTAAGTCATTATTTTTACCTTTTGATGGCATCCCCTTGCCATCCTTGGACTTCTCCTTCTTGCCATAATTGTATGCCTCCCCAGCATACTTCTTTTTGTTGGCATTGGAGACTCTAGACCGGTATCCCAAACCCAATCTATTATAGTTGGGTTTTATATTATCCAACATCATGTGTAAACCCTTTGATCCAACCGTAAATCTTTCTAGGGTCTTTTTCAATGTATCAAGCTTTGTCCTCAAGGCTTGATTTTCCCTTTCCAAGTTTCTAACCTTAGTGTCCATATGTCCACTTTGAACATCCCTAGACCTACCCGCCTTTATAGGCATATGCCTCCCCTTCTTGGGATTTATGCCTTGATCCTTAGATACAACAGTCTTGGATTTTTCACGATGCATGCTTTTCCTAGAGTTTTAATCTACTTTGTTAACCCTACTCCTATCAGTGTATTTAAAACCATGATTGTGCACAAGTAAGCAATTTTCATTCATCCTAGCATGCATGGAGGAATAATTAACACTATTTTTAATATGCATGGAAGAACTCAAATTTGAATTACATTTTAACTTAAGGTTAGGAATTACCGCCCTTACCTTTGGAGCTCCTCCTTGTTATAAACTTCTTTTCTTTCTCTCCTCCTTCTCCCATCTTCTCAATTTCTACATCTTCTTTAGTTCTCCTTTCCTTGGACACTTGGTATGATAGTGCCCTAGCTCTCCACATGTGAAGCATCTAATTCTCTTCCTTTTAGCTTGGGCTTCTTCATCCCTACACCCCATGTTAGATTTAGAAGGAATTGAAATTGGTTTAGGGGTTACTTCCTTTTTCTTACCCTTTGGACACTTATCTTTGTAGTGCCCCTTTTCGTTGCAACCAAAGCATATAATATGTTCCTTTTTCTTTGCTTTGGTGGAGGTTGAAGCTTCTTCTTACTTCGGGATTGATGAGGGTCTCTCCTCTCCCTCATTTTTTGAATTTGACACCTCCTTTTCTTCTCTTGATGAGGTTGATGATCTCTCACTCTCTTCTTCCTCACTTGAAGGTGTAGATAATTCAATTCTCTCCTCTTCTTGAATCATGAAGCTTACTTCATTAGAATCTTCCATTAGTTGAGCTTGGATGGTGTTCTTATGAAAATCTTCTATCTTGTTCCACAATTCATGTGCATTTTCATATGCCCCTACACCACTCAAGACATTGTTAGACAAAATATTAATCAATACATCAATTACCTTCGTATTTGCCCTCGATTGATTTTGTTGCTCTTGATTCCAATATCTAGGCCTAAGCTTCTTCCCATGCTTATCCTTTGGAATTTCAAAGGGCTTTTCAAGCGCAATCTTAAGATCCCACTCCATTCCAAACCATGTCTCCATTCTTGCTTTACAATAGCCGAAATCTTCATGGTCATATGGCGATGGAGTGTAGATAATATCCCCCAACTTATCTTCCATTGATTTCTCCTCTAGCTTTCTTTGCTCCCTTGGCGGTTAGTCCAATAAGAGCGGTTAATAACAAATCTTGAGGGGGGGTGAATAACAAATCTTGACTTTCTTCTACCTACGTTGTTAGTTGCGCAAGCGAAAATACAAACAAAATAATAAACAACAAGAAAGCAATGCTAACAAGAAGAGTTTACTTGGTATCCACCCCTAAGGGTGATTAATCCAAGAATCCTTCGGTGGATCATTCCCCGAATGACCTCCGGCTAGCTCTTGTCGCTCTTTGTGGGTGGAGAAACCTCGCCACAACACCTCGACAATCTCCAAGCCTTTAGACTACTAACCAAGACCAAATTCGTCAAAACTTTCAGCCAACGCAAAGTCCTCTTAAATAGGACTAAGGTTGTAAACCCTCGCCACTAGTCGATTGCCTCCAGGGTAGTCAACTGGTGCCACTGAAAATCGACCGTTGCAACCCTAACGTTCGAATTTTCAGCCAAGTCACTAGCCGCTACTAGTCGACTACTCCCAAGGGCAGTCGACTGGTTCACTCACACACCTAAGGTTTCCCTTCTCGAGTACACTTCTCTCAGCACTCGAACCCCTAGAATTTCCCGAGTACAATCACACAACACTCGTACCCTCAACTGACTCCTCATCAGCAACCTCGACTATTGCCTTTGCGCCCTCTTCATCTTCGGCTCCCGTCCCTCGGATGCACGCAAGCCTCCAGCTTACCTCCATGTCATCCTTCACGCATGCCTCGAAGTCCGCGCCCCTCAGCTCATCGTCCCTACTCTCCATAGTCCCTCAGGTGCGCACACAAGCTCGCGGCTTATCTCCATGCCACCCTTCACCGTATCGAGGTCGTCCAGCTAAGTCAATATGTGTAACCTGCACATCCTGCACACTTACATACACATATTAGTACACAAGGAAAACCCTAACTTAAACACTTTGCCCAAACATGGTCACTCCGGACCACAGATTGCCTCAACATCGACCACATAGCAGCCTGTGGTGATTTCTTCTGTCAGTATACTGCGCGCTCTACTAGGGAGGAATTGAACTTGGGAAGTGAGGGATCACCCAAGTGAGCTATTACCAATCGTGTCATGCCTGCGGGGGCTGGTGTAAGGTTGTATATGACTCTATAGATGGAGCGCATTGGTGTGTGATGCTCTCACTGAGGCCCAAGCCACCCGGCCTTGAGGGAAACCAAATTCCAATTCCAAAAGGATTTGAAAGCCTATTTGTTGTAAGTTGGTAAATTTTATTATAATTTCATTAATTCAAAATTTATAATAATACTTATTGCATTGTAGGTTTGGATGTGTAAACATGTTAGAATCATATAACCACATAAGAACTTTAACCTTTCAAGAATATGTTGATGAAACTGAACAATCTCGCATGTATCTACAATAAAGAAGATGATTATCTAGCTGCCTTCATGTAAAATAATAGCAATTTTGTTTCCATCAGATTTAGAGGAACATCTACAATTAATTAATTTTCTAGTAGATGTGGAAGAGCAAATTAATGATCAAATTATACAGAACTTTGCCAATGTGTATTTTCTTTAGCAAATAGAGAATGCTCAGGAGCATGTAGTAGAGAATGTTCTGTTGGATCGAGAGAAACGATAGAGGGGGGGTGAATATCGTAAAACGTTCGGATTAAGAATTAGAGAATGCACAGCGGAAATTTACACAAACACACGCAAACACCAAGTTTTTTACTTGGTTCGGAGTCGCGGTCGGCTCCTACTCCAAGGCCCACAGTCGTTGACCATTTTCTGAGGGTAATTCTATATGCGCAAAAAGTTTACAGGTATATATTACAAGATTAGTACAGTAAACTAAAAGAAAGATGCTCTTAATTACCGACGTCCGGAGTAGATCGTATTTTTGAAGCAGGGGGACGTCGTCGGCGCTTGTATCTCGAGTCGGGAGGTTTCCGGAGCAGAGCGTGAGCGTAGAAGAGCGTGAATGCGTTGGAAGAAATTGATTCTGAAGCCTTGGGGTCGAGGGCCTTTTTATAGCCCCTGGGGGCACCCGGAACGTCGGGGGCGCCCCCCCCCCCTACGTGTCAGCTGATCCGAGTTCCTCTCGGTCAGCTCTGATCCCTTCAAACTCGGGATCAGGCTTTGACGGGGGCACCCGGGACGCTGGGGGCGCCCGGGTTGACTGGGTCAACTCTTATCCTTTGGCTTCGCTGGCTTCTGCTTCGTTAGCTTTAAACTGGGGGCGCCCGGGATGCTGGGGGTGCCCGGGAGCATGGGGGGCGCCCAGGAGCACGGGGGTGCCCCGCCCATAAGCTGCCGAATTACTTCTTTCACTTCATCTGTTTTGTATTCACCTTGGGGGCGCCCGGGACACTCCGGGCGCCCTACTCAGCTGCTGCCTCACTCCTTTGAGGCTCTCAGAGCTGCAGACACTCGTTCCTTCGGTCCTGCATCCAGGGTTAGTCTAAAACAACATAAAGCAATAATATGTTAGTTTTATACAGCCTTAGCTGTAGCGACCCGCCTTCTTACTGTCTTTAGACGGATCGTTACTTTTCTCTACTTCTCTACTTACTTGATACATGTTTAAAGAAAAATGCGGAAATCTTTTTTTTTTAAACTTATAAATTCATCTAACAATTATATTCTAATTCAAGCAATCATACACAATGACGTATCACACTTCCTTTCTCAAAAGCTCGCGAATGGTACACTTTGAAACCTGCCTCACCCAACTGAACTGTCGGGTACCAGTCGACTGGTGACGTGGCAGTCGACTGGTACGCCTGTGAGCTGAAAGTTCAGCTTTCGGCAGTTGCTTCACAGCTCCATCAAACCCATAATTTCGAGCCATATGGAATCATGACACCATTTCTACACTCTATGACAGTTTCCAAATGAGTTTAGTCAATCAAAACGAATCCCTAAACTTGAAATTAGGACTTTTGCGGAAGAAATTAAACTATTCAAGTTATATGAATTTTAACACTAAAGTTTGTACCAATCTTGACTTCTATACATTCATAGCACCAAATGCATGTTCTATGACCTTGCTAAAGCATTATGAAATGTGGTTGCAACCTTTCTAAACAAATTTAAGCAATGAAACTTAATTCAAAGAAGAAATTGATACTATCTTGGTACATGCATCTATTTTTCTAACATAGTATCAATACTTCTATCTACTCATATTTCTACTCATCCAATGCAATCATAAAAATATATAGACTAAAAGAAATGACATGGAATCTTTACTCTAAGGAATTGAGCATATAAAACTATCCATAACTTAAATATTCGCTAAACTCCATAAAGCAAGAACATGAAATTCAAATGAACTATAACATTATGAATTAATAGCTAAATTGTCTTGCGCCAAAGATCTCTCCATAATCAGCCACCACACACACTCTACTCCGCACCGCCTCGTCGTCTTCCTTCAGAATTGCTTGCCTTTACCTTTATCTGCAATAAGAGGAAATGCATCTATAAGCGAAAAGCTTAGTAAGTACTATCTAGCTCACAAAAACTCGAAATGTGCAAACATGCTTCTAGATCAAACTGAACATCATATGAGATACTAATATGCTTGAAAGAAAACTAAGAACATGTATAACTCAAAACATGCATACTCAAGCAATAGATAATCTCAATTTACTTTTCTTGGCTCAACTTGAAACTTTAGCTATTCTTTAACTTTTGAAAACTTTCTGAAACTTTAGAAAACTTTGCTAAAGCATATACTTGAAAATAATAATCACTTGGATCCACTGAAGACGTAAGTACCATCTGATATGCGCGTTCCCTAAAAGGTTGGGGTAGCGAGCCACCAATCCTAATAGAGCAGACCTTGGTCTACCAGGGCCAAGACCTTGGAATTGGACACCTGGATTTCTTTAACGACGCCCTTGGACGCCGGGTACTGGCCTTATAAAATAAAATAGCTTTTCTTTCTTTTCTTTCTTATCTGTAAATGCCTTGGCATTTTCTGGAGCACCTTGCGTGCTAAAATCCCTAAGTCTTGACTTTTGGGGATTTCTTAAGGCCTTGGCCTTTTCTTTTCTTATCTTTATCTTTTCTTTTCTTTTCTCATAGCTTTTCTTGGACCCTAAACTCACATAGGGTATTAATCAACATATATAAGCATATAATGAACTAATATCACATGCAAAAACTCAAACAAAAAGGAAATATCTCTTTTAAAAACTTTTAAAGGAAATTCTCGCGGAAAAACCGCCTCTTACTGCAGGTGAGCAGTACTTACATTGATATCTTGGACTTACAACCAAGATTAATGTCTAGAGCTCGGAAGAAACTTGAGATCTCAGAGAATTCTTCGCGCCTACGCGTTCCTCTCGTCGCGGGGATCCCGAATATAAGAATATCTCTTGGAAAAGAGCCTTGACCGGCCCCCTAGAGCTTGGTGTAGTTTCGCCCAGAATAGGAGGGGTCGGCGTGAGGGTTTGGAGAGGAGAGAAAATAAAACTTCTCTCTTTAATTACCTATTTATACTTATGGGGCGGATTAACCTAACTACACCTTAAATAAAGGTCTCTCCATCCTTTTCTGTGCTTGATACCTAGCCCAGCTGGTCGCGCGCTCCCTTGGTCTCGTGGTGGTCGCGGGTTCGAGCGCCCGCTGCCCTTAAGTGATTTTTTCCTTTTTTGGCTTTCTTTTTCCTTTTTCTTTTTCTTTTTCCATAAATACCAAACGGACTCGGAAAATTCCATAAAAATACTCTAAAAATTCCTAAAAATATCTAGAATATTTCTAAACCATTTCTAAATAATTCTAAGGACTTTAAGAACTAAAAATGGAAATTTTGGGGCGTTACAATCCCCCATACCTTATAAAAAGTTCGTCCTCGAACTTAGAATAACTCTGGATATCGTTCTCTCATGCTGTCCTCACGTTCCCAAGTAGCCTCTTCATGCTTTTGATTCTGCCAGATGACCTTCACTAGTGGCACTTCTTTGTTTCTTAATCTTTTAACTGCTTTGTCCACTATTTGTGTCGGTCTACTCTCATAGCTAAGATCTTCTTGGATCTGTACTGACTGAGGCTGAATCACTTGGCTAGGGTCGTGAATACACTTCTTTAGCATAGAGACATGAAAGGTACTGTGGATAGCTGACATATCCTCTGGCAAGTCCAGCTCATAGGCTACTTTCCCAACTCTCTTTATAATCCTGTAGGGTCCTATGTAGCGAGGACTCAGCTTTCCCTTCTTGCCAAATCTCACCACTCCCTTCATGGGAGCGACCTTGAGAAATACTGAATCTCCAACTTGGAATTCAAGTGGCCTACGGCGTGTGTCAGCATAACTTTTCTGTCTACTCTGGGCAGTCTCAATCCTCTGGCGGATCGTCTGGATAGCCTGAGTGGTCTCATCTATAAGCTCAGTCTGGCTGTCTAGTCCTGACTCCATCTCTTTCTTCTCACCAGCTTCTTGCCAACATATGGGTGATCTCATTTCCTGCCATATAATGCCTCATAAGGTGCCATTTGATAGTGGCCTGATAGCTATTGTTGTAGGCAAACTCAGCTAAACACAGAAATTTGCACCAACTACCTTTAAAGTCCAATGCACAAGCCCTGAGCATGTCTTCTAAAATCTGATTTACTCTCTCTGTTTGTCCATCTGTCTGGGGATGGAAAGCTGTGCTGAACTGAAGTCTGGTGCCTAGGGCGTCCTGAACACACTTCCAAAAATGGGAGGTGAATCGCCCATCTCTGTCAGACACGATCGACCTCGGAACTCCGTGAAGCCTGATCACTTCTTTCACGTACAGCTGTGCTAACTGCTCTACCGAATGCGATAACTTGATGGCTAGGAAGTGGGCAGACTTGGTCAACCTGTCCACTATCACCCAAATTGCATCATGTCCATGGGTGGTTCTTGGAAGACCTGTGATAAAGTCCATGGATATTTCTTCCCACTTCCACTCTGGAATGGGAAGTGGCTGTAGAACTCCTCCTGGTCTCTGGTGCTCTGCTTTGACTCTCTGGCAGGTCAAGCAGGTACTGATATATCTGGCCACGTCTCGCTTGAGTCCAGACCACCAGAACCTTTCTTTAAATCTTGATACATCTTGGTAGAACCAGGATGCATAGAGTACGGGGTACTGTGGGCTTCCTCTAAAATATTCTTTCTTAGTTCCTCATCATTGGGGACGCAAAGGCGGTCTCCAAAATAGAGTATGCCACTGTCTGATACTCGAAACTCTGAATTTTCTGCCTCTTGGATCCCCTGCTTGATCTTCTGGATCTCTGGGTCTTGACTTTGCTTTTCTTGTATATCTATAAGCAGGGTTGACTCTAGGGTCAATGCAGAAAGTTGCCCAATTATTACTCGACTCCAAAATCTTTTATTTCTTTCTGAAGTGGTAGAGACAGTGATGAAAGGACATCAGTNAATAAATAATATATGAAATATATACATGTACGACAGTCAGATCTATCTGATCTTGACTTTTCATTTCATGAAATCGTAGGTCAGACCGACGCCTACTGTACCCTCTTCCGGGGAACGCATCCTCACCTATTCCACTCTGAAGAAGTTACCTTTTGCCAACTAGCACCTCCGGTTGGACATTTGTTCGGCCTCCGAATCTCCAAGATCTTGAGACGTCCGTACCTCGACCCATCCTTAATTTTGTCCATTATTCTCGCTCAGCTAAGTTTTCTGCTCGATCTTCCGGATCAAGGCTTTGGTGCCTAGTACTTGACTAGGTCTTCGTGCCCAACCCTCGATCAAGTCATCGGTGCCCAGTTCTCTACTAGGACTTCGTGCCCAGTCCTCGACCAGGACTTCATGCTCAATCTAGTAGGTCAGGACTTCGTGCCTAGGTAAACTATGACTTTCCTACACACTTAGTCAAATACGTTAGATCATAAAACATACTTAACTTTGAACCCTTTGTCATTATCAAAACCAAGTTCGATCTGGTGCTTCCGGCACCAACAATAGTTGGCAATAACTTTTTATTTGATTGGAATATCGGGATGTTCTCTACATCAAAATTGAAGAGAATTTCATGATCTATAACTTTGCTGAAGACATCAACCCGAGAAAATGATGTCTTGATGCCCAAAAAGGGATGACACGACCAACATGGCCGACATGGCCATGTCACATGACTATATCGAATGACATGGCCGTACCATTTTGGCCATGTGGTGCATGCCCCGGACGTGCCATTTTGGCCATGTGGAGCATGACGGGCCATCCAAAAACACATGACCCATGCCACGGGGAAGCAAGGGGTGTGTCCCACCCCTATAAAAGGGGGTTTCTCCCTCTTTTTGACTCATCATGGCTCTTGGGGCTCTGCCCCTTGGCTCGGTGAAGAGTTTTCCCCCTAAGGAAATCATAGAGAGGCCATCCTCATCCGTTGGTGCAGACAGCACCCAAGTCGAACCTGAGTTTTGATAATGTCAAAGGGTTCAAAAGTTAAGATGTTATTTTGATCTAATATGTTACTTGAGTGTGCAGAAAGAAGTCCTAGCGAAGGACTGCTAGGCATCGAAACCCTAAGACCTGGCGAAGGGCTGCTGGGCACCTAGCGAAGGGCTGCTAGGAGTCTAAGACCTGGCGAGGGACTGCTAGGCACTTGGCGAAGGACTGCTTGGTACCGAAGACCTAGCGAAGGACTGCTAGGCACCGGGCGAAGGACTGCTTGGTACCAAGGACCTGGCGAAGGGCTGCTAGGCACCTGGCAAAGGATTGCTGGGCAAAAGTCCAACCGGAGGAGCCGGTTGGCAAAAGGTAAATTCTCTTGAGAAGAGTAGGTGAGGACGCGTTCCCCGTCGAGGGAACAGTAGGCGTCGGTTCGATCTAGGGTTCCATTTGGGAGACCCAAAGTCAGAACCAAGATAGCTAAGGCTGTATAAACCTAATATTTTATTGCCTTGTTTGTTGTGGAACTAACCTTGGATGCAGGACCAAAGGAACGTGTTTCTGCAGCTCAGAACACCCCAAAGGAGAGGGGCAGCAGCTGGGCTAGGCACCCAGGAGGTCCCGGGCGCCCAAGGTCAAAGCCAAACAAGCAGTTGAGCAAAGATTGCTTCGGAAGCTCACTGGGCCAGGCGCCCTCAAGCTCCCGGGTGCCCTGAGTGTTCCGGGCTCCCTGGGTCCAAGCCAACGAAGCGATTGAAGTGAATTCAGCCGAGAAGCCAGCAGACCAAGTCAACAGGGGCGTCCCCAGTGTCCCGGGCGCCCCAGTCAGCTCCGAGCCTGATTCTGGAGGGATAAGCTCTGACCGAGCTTCGGATGAGGGTTCTCGGATATGAAGGCACGTGTCAGGCACCCCCAGCGTCCCGAGCGCCCCCAGGAGGGCTATAAAAGGGGCTCGACCCCCAAGGCTTCGACAACAACTTTTCTAGCGCCTCTACGCTCTTCGACTCAAGCGCTCTGCTCTGGAAACCTCCGATCTCAAGATTCTAAGCGCCGACGACGACCCTCATCACCGAAGTACGATCCACCCCGGGCGTCGGTAACGAAGAGGAAACTTGTTCTTTTTACTGCACTATAATTATACAATTCTTTGTAAAACTTTGCGCATTATAGAATTGCCCGCGGTAAACGGTCAAGGACCGTGGGCCTTGGAGTAGGAGCCGACCGCGACTCCGAACCAAGTAAAAATCCTTGAGTTCTGTGCGTTTATTTTTAATTTCCGTTGTGCATTCTCTTTCTTCTAATCCGAAACGATTTCACGATATTCACCCCCCTTCTATCGTGTTTTCTCGATCCAAGAAGTGGTATCAGAGCGGGGAAGCTCAAATTTGGTGCAACCACCAATTTGAGAGTTTTTCGGATTTTTACGAAATAATTTTTTATTTTTTTTCATCGAATTTTTATCGTTAATCGAGGTTGGTGCAACACCACTCGATAAAATTGTTTTATCTTTTTCCCGCACTACTAATCCAAGACTAAGTCTTGGGACATTTTTTTTCGTTATCTTTATTTCAGAATAATTCCTAAATGGCCATGCAAGAGGGCTTCAGTACCGCTAGACCACCACTTTTCAGTGGGGAGGATTTCTCCTACTAGAAGAATAGGATGGAAGTCCACCTGAAAACTCAGGTGGACATGTGGATAATATTCCAGTCTGGTCTGGAAATCCCTAAAAATACTGACCCAAACCTTTCTAAAGGATAGGATCCTATTCTTTAGCATCGACTTCAATTTTCCTTTTTAGGATGGTATCCTATTCTTTAGCATCGACTTCAATTTTCCTATTTCAGTCTTCTGTGCGCGGACACATAGACTTCGAAAGGTTGATCCCATGCCTGATGGGAAGGTAACATTTCTTGGATTCCGACATGCTGAACCTTTCTAGTACTCGGTCTATATATGTAGACTGCGAAAGACCAAGCAACCGTTTTGATCTATCTCTATAGATTCTAATCCCAAGGATATAGGTTACTTCTCCCAGGTCTTTCATGGAGAAAGTTTTGGACAACCAAATTTTAACTGACTGTAAGACTGATAAATCGTTTCCTATAAGTAATATGTCATCGACATATAATACTAGGAATACGACTGCACTCCCACTAACCTTCTTATACACACAAGGATCGTCAGGATTTTGTGAGAAATCAAACTCTTTGATTATCTCATCAAAACGGATGTTCCAGCTCCTGGATGCTTGATTTAATCAATATATGGATCGTCGAAGCTTGCATACTTTGGTTTTATTAACCGATGTGAAACCTTCAGGTTGTATCATGTATACATCCTCAAGCAGGTTTCCATTAAGGAAAGCTATTTTCACATCCATTTGCCATATCTCATAATCATAATGAGCTGTTATGGCCAGGAGCATCCGAATGGATTTAAGCATAGCTACTGGCGAATAGGTTTCGTCATAATCAATTCCTTGTTTCTGACGATATCCTTTTGCCACTAATCTAGCCTTAAAGGTAACAACATTACCTTCCATGTCGGTTTTCTTCTTGAAAACCCACTTGCACCCTATGGGCTTAATCCCTTCAGGTGGGTTAACCAAGTCCCATACTTGATTTTCGTACATGGAATCCATTTCCGACTTCATGGCTTCAAGCCATTTAATCCTTTCTGAATTTTTCATAACATCTTCATAACTGATAGGCTCGTCATTGTTAATGAGTAACACGTCGTTCGATTCACTTATGAGAAATCCGTATCTCTCTGGAATATTGCGTGTCCTATCAGACTATGAAGAAGTGGTGTTGTTTTAGGTTCAACTGATAGCTCATTATTATGAGTTATTGGTTGTGGGTCTAGACTAGGTGTCTCTGTAATGTCTATTGGAGTTTCTTGAACTTCTTCAAATTCAATGCTACTCCCACTGTTTTCTTGTAAAAGAAATTCTTTTTCTAGAAATACAGCATACCTTGAAACAAACACCTTTTGTTCCAAGGGATGATAGAATTGGTAACCTTTCGTTTCCTTAGGGTATCCAATAAATAGACATTTATCAGACTTAGCATCCAATTTGTCTGATACAGTCCGCTTTACATAAGCAGGACAACCCCATATATTTAGGTGAGATAAATGAGGTTTCTTACTATTCCACGTCTCATATGGAGTAGTAGAGACTACCTTGGTCGGGACTCTGTTTAGTAAGTAAATAGCTGTCTTAAGCGCATAGTCCCAAAAGGATTTTGGACGAGTTACATGATTCATCATAGATCTAACCATGTCCATCAAGGTTCGGTTACGCCTCTCAGATACACCATTATGCTGTGGTGTATATGGCGGAGTCCATTGAGACAATATCCCATTGTTCCTAAGATAATCTTGAAACTCTTGACTTAAGTATTCACCACCCCGATCAGATCGAAGTATCTTAATACTTTTGCCAAGCTATTTCTCTACTTCACTTCTGAACTCTTTGAATTTCCCAAAAGCTTCAGATTTATGTTTCATTAAGAACACATACCCGAATCGTGAGTGATCATCGATAAAGGTAATGAAGTAGTTATAGCCTCCTTGTGCAAGAGTTGACATTGGTCCACATACATCAGTATGTATTAGACCAAGCAATTCTCCCACTGGTTTACCATTTTCGGAAAAGGGTAATTTGGTCATCTTGCCTTTTAAGCATGATTCGCATGTATCAAATGAACCAGGTTCAAATGATTCCAGAATTCCATATCGGTGTAATTTGGTCATGCGTTTCTTGCTTACATGGCCAAGACGACAATGCCACGTATGAGAGTCTATTTGATTATCTATTCGAGCACGTTTGTTGCTAACTTCGATATTGAAAACGTCACCGAATAAATCTAACGTGTAGATACCATTGCATAAAGTTCCGGTCCCATAAAGAACACCATTTAAAGTTATGTAACAGCAATTGTTACTAAAAGTTAAATGGTAACCCTTTTCATTCAAGCATGAAATAGAAACAATGTTCTTTATTAACGAAGGAACAAAATAACAATTATCCAATTCTAAGGCAAGTCCAGTAGGGAGCTTTAGCAAATATGTTCCGATGGCAATAGCAGCAATCTTTGCTCCATTTCCAACTCGCAAATTCGCTTCTCCCTTGACGAGTCTTCTTCTATTCCTTAGCCCGTGTATGTCATTACATATATGTGAGCTACACCCAGTATCAAGTACCCAGGTGTACGAGGAAATAGAGTGGCATTCAATAACGAAGATGCCTGAAGAGGATGGGGCATCGGATGCCTTCTTCTTCAAGGACTCAAGATAAACCTTGCAGTTTCTTCGCCAGTGGCCCTCCTTGCCGCAGTGATGGCAAGTGCCTTTTGGTGCATTTTCAATCCTTTTGGCCTTAGTTAACTTATTGGTGTCCAAAATGGAACGCAAATTCAGAGAAGACATGATCAGGTGATTATCCTAGAAATACAAATTGAGTTTATATGATGAGAATGATAAAGAATGCATCAATATACATTAATTAAATCCTATTTATTTTTCAAATTGAATAACCTTTTTTATCAATTCGGGAGATCGTAGGAACATCTCCAAATAGGTTGATATCCAACCATAGATAAGAACAACCATGGCTGGAGTCCATCAAGTTATTCTTGTTGGACCGGTGCCGTCGATAGAGGGGGGGTGAATATCGATCGTCAAAAACTTCGTAAGACTTTCGTAAGACTTCTGGACTCAGAGCGTTAGTGCAGCGGAAACATAAAAATAAAATAAAAGAAAGCAAAACAGGGGACACGGCAGGTTTATTTACTTGGTTCCCAACCCCCCAGGGTCAGTACGTCCAAGGCCTATGTACTCGGCGTTGAGTCCACTAGTAGTCTCCTTTCCGGAATTTTCGGAGGCGGAGAAACCCGACTTACAGTGCAATTTTTACAAACAGAAGTATAGAAAAGTAATGTTGTAAATTAATTGCAAACCAAACAAAGATGTGAAGCTCGGCCGATCTGGACCTCCGAAGTGCCGCGCACTTCCTCCTGGAGTCTCCCGGTCGCAGAACCTCGTCTTTAGCGCGTTGTCGTCAGTCGGAATGAACAGATTCGAAGTTAGGAAGTGTGTTCGAAGAAGAGGGGTCGAAGCCCCTTTTATAGCCCTCCTGGGGGCGCCCTGGTCGACGGGGGCGCCCCGGAAGACTCGGTCAAAGCTTATCCTTGCGCCTACCTCGTCGCAGGGGATAAGACCTTTGACCAGGGCGCCCCGGATGCTTCGGGCGCCCCCGTGGAGGCTTATCCTGTGTTCTGGCTTCGAAACAGCAAAACAGCTGCTAATCCGGGCGCCCCGGACGCTCCGGGCGCCCCGGACGCTCCGGGCGCCCCGGTTGACACCTGTCACCCTGCTTTACGAAACCTGCTTCTTTACTACTGCCTGGGCGCTTGCTGGGGGCGCGGGGGCCCCTTGCTGGGGGCGCGGGGGCGCCCCCTTGCTGGGGCGCCCCCTTAAAGCCTGCAACACCAATTTTTGTCTAGTTTACCTGCTTTGTCTCCGGTTCTTGATACCTGCAAGATACACAAACACAAAGCATAGATACATGTGATGTTAGCCTTAAGGACTTGGTTCGGACTTCGGATTTGCACGAAACCCTAGGTCGAACCGGCACAAGTTCCCATCCCCGGGAACACGCCCTTCACCTACTCCTTTCAGGAGACGGTTGCCGCCCGGTCCTTCGGGTGGACTTTTGCCTAGCCGCCCTTCGCTAGGTCTTAGATACCAAGCATCCCTTCGCTTGGTGCCTAGCAGCCCTTCGCTAGGTCTTGTTTCCCTGACAGCCCTTCGTTAGGTGCCTAGCAGCCCTTCGCTAGGACTTGTTCCCCTGACAACCCTTCGTCAGGTGCCTAGCAGCCCTTCGCTAGGACTTATTTTCCTGACAGCCCTTCGTCAGGTGCCTAGCAGCCCTTCGCTAGGTCTTTTCTTTCTGGCAACCCTTCGCCAGAGCCTAGCAGCCCTTCGCTAGGTCTTTTTCGTTCTGGCAGCCCTTCGCCAGAGCCTAGCAGCCCTTCGCTAGGTCTTAGGATTTCCATGCCTAGCTTAACTAGGACTTTTCTTAGGCTTAGGTTACTTCTCCTTCGCTCCCCTTTGTCTGTTCAACATATTACTGGCTTAAGTACATTGTCAAACATTAAAACACATAAAGAAGAACATCATTGATGCAACTTGCACCAACAATCTCCCCCTTTTTGATGTTTGACAATAACTTAAGTTAGATTGGTTTAAGGGGCTAAATTACTATCCTTGGGATAGACAAACTACAAGGTATAGGTTTTGGAAGAGTAAAAAATTTTCTAACTGAAAAAAAATTCTAACTTAAGTACTCTCTCCCCCTTTGTCATTCATCAAAAAAAACTTGCATCAACAATAAAAAACTTTGAATTTTTGTTTTGAAAATACTTAGTGCAATTTTGTTTTTGAAAAAAAATTGCATAAATTTGAAAAATGCTCTATGTTTAAAATATAAGTACTTTGAAAAGATGATTTGTAAGGAGTGCAAGTACTTTTAAAAGATTATTTAAATCCCTTTTTGAAAAAATATAAGTATATTTTTTTGAGAAATTAAGTACTTAACAATACATTTGAAAATATTTTTTTTTCAAAATTAAGAATATTGGTTTTGAAAGACATAAGTACTTTTTTTTTTTGAAAATATTTTACTTGATTGAGTTTCTTTTCCAATCTGACACCATCCTAAGAAACCTTGTTGACCACAAGGGCATTTCCTAAGTGTCCTGGAAAGTTTTCAAACAAGTAAATATTATTATAAATTTTTAAGAAAAATGATAATATTTCACAAAGTGTGTGCTGAAAAACTGTGTGAATTTTGAAGATCTAATATTTTACTTAACTTGGTCTATTTTCCAGTCTGACACTATCCTAGGAAACCTTGTTAACCACAAGGACATTTCCTAAGTGTCCTGGGAATTTTCCAACCTAAGTAACTATTATTTCAAAATCATTTCATAAGTCACACAAATTTTAACAAGTGGTATTTTGAAAAACATAGATTTTTAGTATTTTAAAAGCATGTAATTGAATAATTCTTTTAATTTGACCTCCCCCTAAACTTGACTCAGTCCTGGGAAGCTTGTTGACCACAAGTACTCTTCCTTTGAGTCTTAAGGTTGATTCAAATCAAAGGAATTTTCTAAAAAATAGTTTAAGACTTAAAAAAAATTTGACTCAGACTCCTCCTAAATCTGACACATCCTAGGAGTCCTTTTTAGATTATGAAGTGGACCTTCCTCTGTGTCTTTAGGGTTTATCAGAATCAAAAGAACAGGTAAACATTTGATTTTTGCAATAGGTAAAATCTTTTTCGAAAAGCCACAAGTGATAACGATTAAAGCATGATTTTCGAAAAGATATTTTCAAATAATAGTAATGTTTCTAAAGTGCAGTTTGAAAAATATGAAAAGCACTCCCCCTGCATCAATGCCGTTTGACTCTATCTAAGTGCCCTAAGGAACTTTAGTGCTGTCCTAAGAGGCTTGTGTCTAATTACGTGAGTCAATCAATTTTTGAAAATAATATACCTTTTTGAAAAATGTGTAATATATATAATCAATCAGACAAGCATGAATTCCATAAAAACATTATTATGTTAAAGCTCTATTTTGAAAAATATATATTTAGGAAAATATTCTAACAATTTTGAAAAACAATTTTCAATTCATTAGTCCTTAACATCTCACCCATTTTAGATGTATCAATACAACAAGCATGATTGCCTTATAGGTGTATTGTGAGATGCTTGAATCATTTTCCATTATTAAATCTAAGATTTAATTAAAATTTGTGTTAGATTCGAATTTGACAAAAGATAATTTGAATTTGAATTTCAGAAATTGGCTTCCAGGTCTTGGCGAGGCACTAGGCCTTCTTTGGCCGTAGCCTTATGGGATCATCCACCCTTTCCTTGACAAAGCCTTTTAATGAAATTTCATTTTCAAATTAAATTAGGTCATTTTCTGGTCTAACTAGCTTGGGTCTTGGATCGGTAGCTTCGGCTGGTTTCACCAGTCTAAAGAGACCAAGTAGACTTGATCTTATTAGAGTTGGTTTCCCCAACGTACTATCATCTCACCTCCTCCCAATACTATGTTGCCAAATTTCAATTATCTTTTTCTTATGACCTTTCTAAATTATGCATAAAAATTAAATATGAATGACATGTCATATATTTTAAAGAAAAATAGCAAATGCATGGCATGACAATTATGCATGAGTCAAACAAGTCAAGACATTTTATTTTTGTTTCTAAGAATGTATCAAATTCTCGATTTGATACATATCGTGTGAACCTGCGAATATGTCAACCCACTTTGACATATTTGATTTTATTGAATTAATTGTTGCGGTTTGGGTAAGGTTTTAGTTTGGTTCAGGTTTAAGTGATTTAAGATTGGATTTAGTTGAATTAAAATTGAGTTAATTTGAATTTAATTGAGTTTGAGTTATATTGAATTTAATTGAAAAGTGAATTAATTTGAATTAATTGAATTAAAGTGAATTAATTTGAATTATTTGAATTTAATTGAATTTAATTTAAGTGGATTAATTCGAAGTTAAATTGAATTAAATTGATTTAATTGAAATTTAATTGAATTAAATTGATTTAATTGAAGTTAATTTGAATTAAATTGATTTAATTGTAATTTAATTGAATTAAATTGATTTAATTGTAATTTAATTGAATTTAATTGATTTAATTGTAATTTAAGTGAATTAAATTGATTAATTAAGATTTAATTGAATTAATTTTATTAATTTAGGTTTAATTTGAATTTAATTGAAATAATTCGAATTATTTGAATTAATTCGAGTTTAATTGAATTTATTTGAATTAATTCGAATTTAATTGAATTTATTTGAATTAAAATTAAATTGAATTTAATTGTATTATTTGAATTAATTCGAATTTAATTGAATTTATTTGAATTAATTCGAATTTAATTGAATTTATTTGAATTAATTATAATTTAGTTGAATTTAATTGAATTATTTGAATTAATTATAATTTAATTGAATTTAATTGAATTATTTGAATTAATTCGAATTTAATTTAATATTTAATTAAATTTAATTTGAATTTAATTAATATTTAATTAAGATTTAGTTAGAATTTAATATATATTTAATTAAGATTTAATTACAATTTAATTAAGATTTAGTTAGAATTTAATTAATATTTAATTAAGATTTAATTAGAAATTAATTTGAAATTAATTTGAATTAATTAGTATTTAATTGAATTAATTTGAATTAATTTGAATTAATTAGGATTTAATTTAAATTAATTTGAATTTAATTTGGATTTATTAGGATTTAATTTTAATTAATTTGAATTTAATTTGGATTTATTAGGATTTAATTTTAATTAATTTGAATTTAATTTGGATTTATTAGGATTTAATTTTAATTAATTTGAATTTAATTTGGATTTAATTTGAATTTGATTTGAATTTAATTTGAATTTAATTTGAATTAATTTGAATTTAATTTGAATTTAATTTGAATTTAATTTGGATTTAATTTGAATTAATTTGGATTTAATTTGAATTAATTTGGATTTAATTTGAATTTAATTTGAATTAATTTGAATTTAATTTGGATTTAATTTGAATTAATTTGGATTTAATTTGAATTTTTTTTTTTTTTTTTTTTTTTTTTTTTTTTTTTTTTTTTTTTTTTTTTTTTTTTTTTTTTTTTTGAATTTAATTTGGATTTAATTTGAATTAATTTGGATTTAATTTGAATTAAGGTTATAATGATTAATTAATAATTGTGGGTTTAAATTCATCATTTTCATTATTTCAAAAATTTCTTTTTCATTTTTATCTTTCTTTTCAAGTTTTTCTAATAATTTTGATTTATTTGAATTTTTGTAATTTTTATTGATTATGGTCTTTATCTTAGAAAATTCTATCTCCTCCTCAAGATTAGATTTTTCATTATTCTCACAGTAGGTGGAGTAATTTGGGCCACTAATTAATGTTTTGTAATAATCTTTAATATTATCTATGATTAAGTTATTATCTAGGAGAATTTTATTTTCAGAATTATCCTCAGGTATATTTTCAACATTAATCTTTAGATTATCTTTAAGATTTTCAGAATTAATTTCTGAATTAATCTTAAATTTGAATTCGGATTTATCCTTAGGATATTCAAATTTGAATTCGAATTTATCCTTAGGATATTCAAATTTGAATTCCGAATTATCCTTACGATTAATTTTGTCTGAATTAAGATTATCAGAAATAATTTTATCAGAAAAATTATCAGATTCAGATAAATTATCAGAATTAATTTTATCAGAATTAATATTTTCAGAATTAATATTTTCAAATTAATATTTTCAGAATTAATATTTGAAATTTCTGAATTGATATTTTGAATTAAACAATTAATTTCTGATATTTTTGTTGTATTCACATTTTGTAATTTATCATGCAAAACATTTAATCTACTATGCAGTAAATTTAATTTTTCAGAAAAATTAACTGAATTATCTAAGGACAGTACAGGGAATTGTACGACTTTTGGAATGTAAATCTTACGTACCTTCGCCGGACATTTGTTTTTGTAATGCCCGTATCTTTCGCACTTGAAGCATCTGATATGGCTTTTGTCCCTCCGGCTTCCTGGCGCTGGTACCTCCTTTGCCGCCGGTGACGAACGATTCTTATGAGTAGGGCACTGATTTTTATAGTGCCCTCTCTCCCTGCACTTGAAACAAATAATATGCAACTTAAAATTTGACATTAAAAAAATTATACCTGATTCACCCCTGGGCTCCCCCTCAACTCCTGGCGTCGTTGCTCCGTCGGCGGTTAGTCCGGTGAAGAGCGGCTCGGCTCTGATACCACTTGTTGGACCGGTGCCGTCGATAGAGGGGGGGTGAATATCGATCGTCAAAAACTTCGTAAGACTTTCGTAAGACTTCTGGACTCAGAGCGTTAGTGCAGCGGAAACATAAAAATAAAATAAAAGAAAGCAAAACAGGGGACACGGCAGGTTTATTTACTTGGTTCCCAACCCCCCAGGGTCAGTACGTCCAAGGCCTATGTACTCGGCGTTGAGTCCACTAGTAGTCTCCTTTCCGGAATTTCCGGAGGCGGAGAAACCCGACTTACAGTGCAATTTTTACAAACAGAAGTATAGAAAAGTAATGTTGTAAATTAATTGCAAACCAAACAAAGATGTGAAGCTCGGCCGATCTGGACCTCCGAAGTGCCGCGCACTTCCTCCTGGAGTCTCCCGGTCGCAGAACCTCGTCTTTAGCGCGTTGTCGTCAGTCGGAATGAACAGATTCGAAGTTAGGAAGTGTGTTCGAAGAAGAGGGGTCGAAGCCCCTTTTATAGCCCTCCTGGGGGCGCCCTGGTCGACGGGGGCGCCCCGGAAGACTCGGTCAAAGCTTATCCTTGCGCCTACCTCGTCGCAGGGGATAAGACCTTTGACCAGGGCGCCCCGGATGCTTCGGGTGCCCCCGTGGAGGCTTATCCTGTGTTCTGGCTTCGAAACAGCAAAACAGCTGCTAATCCGGGCGCCCCGGAAGCTTCGGGCGCCCCGGTTGACACCTGTCACCCTGCTTTACGAAACCTGCTTCTTTACTACTTGCTGGGGGCGCCCCCCTTGCTGGGGGCGCCCCCCTTAAAGCCTGCAACACCAATTTTTGTCTAGTTTACCTGCTTTGTCTCCGGTTCTTGATACCTGCAAGATACACAAACACAAAGCATAGATACATGTGATGTTAGCCTTAAGGACTTGGTTCGGACTTCGGATTTGCACGAAACCCTAGGTCGAACCGGCACAAGTTCCCATCCCCGGGAACACGCCCTTCACCTACTCCTTTCAGGAGACGGTTGCCGCCCGGTCCTTCGGGTGGACTTTTGCCTAGCCGCCCTTCGCTAGGTCTTAGATACCAAGCATCCCTTCGCTTGGTGCCTAGCAGCCCTTCGCTAGGTCTTGTTTCCCTGACAGCCCTTCGTTAGGTGCCTAGCAGCCCTTCGCTAGGACTTGTTCCCCTGACAACCCTTCGTCAGGTGCCTAGCAGCCCTTCGCTAGGACTTATTTTCCTGACAGCCCTTCGTCAGGTGCCTAGCAGCCCTTCGCTAGGTCTTTTCTTTCTGGCAACCCTTCGCCAGAGCCTAGCAGCCCTTCGCTAGGTCTTTTTCGTTCTGGCAGCCCTTCGCCAGAGCCTAGCAGCCCTTCGCTAGGTCTTAGGGTTTCCATGCCTAGCTTAACTAGGACTTTTCTCAGGCTTAGGTTACTTCTCCTTCGCTCCCCTTTGTCTGTTCAACATATTACTGGCTTAAGTACATTGTCAAACATTAAAACACATAAAGAAGAACATCATTGATGCAACTTGCACCAACAATTCTTAGCTATGAAGGTAGGTAATTATACCGATTACACATTACACATATGTAACTATCACATTATGCTATCAACTAATTGAATGTTTGCATATATCATTGGGTTGTTAACTCATTAACAAGTATGCAACAATATACATAGCACCCAACTGCACCTCTCTTTACATCGACCTTGGCTGTGGCACAACAAATTGATGCTCCAAGCTTAAGGCTGACCCATTAATCAAGAAATAGTTTTAATATGGTTGGAGCTCATTCAACCGTTTAGTCAGGCTTGGATGTGTCCAACAACCAAAACTAAGGATTGACCTCTGACTCCAACTATATTAATCATAAACTAATTCCATGGTTTGAACATGTTGAGGTTCAAGCCGGGCATGGATGTGTCCATCAACCCAAACGAGAAACAAAACTCCGGTTCTAATCATATTAATGGAAGGTGTTGGCCTTAATATTTTGTAAGGGGTTTTGGGTCTCATCTTTTTCTTTTAAGCACATTCATGACATATAATTATGTCATGTACTAACGATTTCCTTAATAAAGTATGTATGTGACTTAATTTATCAAGTCTCATTAATTGAATTAGGAACCGGATTTCCTAATTCTAATTTCATACTTTATTCAAGGAATTGTTTTGGGAAACAATTTCCTAAATTATCATAATCAATTTCGAAAATAATATGTTTAAGACTTTGATTTCTCTAAATCAAATCTTATTAAATTAAGAGACAGATTCCCTTAATTCAACCACATATTATTTTCATGAAAATCTTATTTAAGGAAATATACTCTATAGGAAACAATTTTCCTAATTAATTTTGGAGACAATAATATGTAAGAGCATCACCTCATAAATCAAATAAGGAAATTATCGTTTGAGAATCACCTCAAAAATTTTCAAGATTTGATCACATATTTTATTTATGGAAAATTAATATCAATAACTTAATTTGGACGGCTCCCCGAGACTCAATCCAAAATAAGAATTTGACAGTTTAAATTCAATTTAGGAAATTTAATTATAACAATTAACTTTAAATTGGACGGCTCCCCGAGGCTCAACCCAAAATAAAAAATTTTGTAAATAATTTAATTTCCAATTATGAATTTAAATGCTAATTAATATTCCCATAATTTGTCTAGACTTTCTTGAAAGAAAGTGCCCAAAATTGCGAGCTTTCAATAAATGGAAAGTTTCCAAAATAAAAGGTTTTCAGAATAATTGTAAGTTTCTGGTATAAAGAAAACTTACGTTTTTCCAAAATTGGAAAATTTCCAAAATGGGAATTTCCAAAATTGGAAAGTTTCCAAAAATGGAAAGTTTTCACAATTATCATAAAATTTCAAATACAGGGATATTTCAAAAGTTTGCGAAATTTCATGATGATTTCCAAACTTTGAAATTCCTAAATCGAAAATTTACCATAATTGGAAAGTTTCCATAATTGAAAAGTTTCCATAATTGGAAAATTTTCCAAAATTGAGATCATGACAAAGTTTTCCGCAAAAATAATTATATGATTATGTCGAACACAAACCTCGGCTCTGATACCACTGTTGGGACCGGGTGCATGTTGACATGGATGCGGGTTCGTAATTTTAAAATTAATTACGTGCAGCGGAAGGTTTAGCATAAATAATTTCTCAAATTATTTAACCACACATCTAAGCATGCAACTTTATCTTGTATAGACATGATCATATATTTAAAATTTTACAGAAACGTAAACTAATTTACGTAATACCTCGCGTAACTCGAAGGAAGGGACGAGATCCAACCGTAAGCATCCCTCGGAAGCTCCGCCTCTATTCGCGTCTACGCTGAGTATCTTCGGGATGACTTCGCAAAACCACGAGTTTCGTATTCTCGAGAACTACTAGATTCTCCGAGAACGCGACAAGAAAACCAAGAGAGAAGTAATCACATCGGAAAAACTCACTACCAAGGTTGGCCGGAATCACAATTTCGGCGAGAAGGAGGAAGATGACTTGCGCCCAATCGCAAGGTGATGATGGCCGGAGAGGAAGATCGTCCCAACGGAAGAACTTCATCGCCTCGGTGCTTCTCCTTGTGCTCACGGCAAGAAGAAGGGAGAAGAAGCTTGTGGCCGGCCAAGAGGAAGAAGGGAGGAGAGGGAGAGAGCCCAGACAAGAATACTTCGATTGATTTCCAAGCCTTGCCTTGGGTCCTTTATATAGTGGCCTCTCAACCGCCAAGTCTCTTTTTTCTTATGGAATAAATTTTCTATGACTTATTCCATCATGCCAAGTTTTATCATATTTTAATTCATTATAAAATCGACCAAGTCTCCTTTTTTCTTATGGAATAAATTTTCTATGACTTATTCCATCATGCTGAAAAATGTCCTAAGGCAATCGCCTTATGATTGTAATCATTTATTTTAATATCACTAACAGGATCTTCTACTGAACAAGCTGTATACAATCAAGATGAACGACAGCGAATCTGCAGCTCAGCTCCACGCCAGAATTCAAGAGCTAATGAACGGTCTACACACAATCGGTCACAAGGTAGAAAACCGTGACCTGATCAGGTATGCTCTTAACGCTTTCCTGAGAAACACTTTGTGGGCATCTATGGTAGATGCGTACAAAGTTTCAAGGGATTTATCTAAAATTAAATTAGATGAGTTGTTTTCTGAACTAGAATTGCATGAGCAAACTAACTGCACCCTGGCCGAGAAAGGCATCGCTTTTGTTGCAGGTAAAACTGGAAAGATAACCAAGAAGAAGCCTCAACCTGAGTCTGATTCAGACTCAGACTCAGAAGACAGCGAAGGAAATCAACCTAAGCTGGTTCGGCTAGCCCGGGATTACTACAAGGAACTAAAAAACTAGACCAACAGAAGAAAAGCCAGCCGAAGAAAGGAAGAACCAGCTGAACCTTCAAATGAAAAGACCAAACCAAATGTGACCTATTACGAATGCAAAAAGAAGGGTCACTACAAGACAGAATGCCCCAATCTGAAGGAAACGAAGAAGACAAGAAAGAAGAAGGCCCTTCAGGCAACGTGGGACGAATCTTCATCCGAAGAAGAAGAAGAGGCCCCACAGTCGAACCTGCTCGCACTAACCGCCTCGGAAGAAATCGAGACCGAATCAGAATCGGAGCCGGATGACGGAAAGCTTACATTTTTAGAGGACGGCGAAATCACTGTAAGTGGATTTTCTAGAATTCAATTAACTGAATTAATTGCTTACCTTTCTCGCGACTTGGCGAAAGCCAAAATCCGAGTCGAGTCCCTCCGACAGGAAGTAAAACTCCTAAAAGAGGGAGCTGACTCTAGATCCTTAGCTAAGAAGGTTCAAGAAGGAACCTCTACTCAAGTTGAAAAACTTGAGAAAGAGAACTCCTCTTTGAAAACTCAAGTCAAGGACCTTAGAGCAGCCTTAGAACGGTTCACTTCTGGTTCCAAGGGCCTTGACATGATCCTTGAAAAACAGAAGTCGGTTCTAAATCGATCCGGGTTAGGCTATCGAACCAAGGCGAGACAGAGGTCATACTATGCTGTACTGAATCAGTCTAGACCTAAAATTCAGACATGGGTACCCAAACTGTGTTGGATCGAGAGAAACGATAGAGGGGGGTGAATATCGTTAAACGCTTTTCGGATAAAAACTAGAGCAAGTACGCAGCGGAATAAAAACAATCGCGAACACAGGTAGTTTTACTTGGTTCGGAGCCTAGGTCGACTCCTACTCCAAGGCCCACAGTCGTTGACCATTTTCTGCGGGCAATTCTATAAGTGCGCAAAAACAGTTTACAAGAGTTGTACAATTGTAGTATAGTAAACTGAAAGAAAATAGCTCTTCGTTACCGACGTCCGGTGTAGTTTATACTTCGGTGCAGATGGACGTCGTAGGCGCTTGAGTCGTGAGTGGAAGGTTCCCGGAGTAGAGCGCTTTGAGTCGAAGAGCAAGTTGGCGTTGGAAGAAGTGTTGTATGAAGCCTTGGGGTCAAGGGCCCTTTATAGCCCCTGGGGGCGCCCGGAACGTCGGGGGCGCCCGAGAGCACGGGGGCACCCCGCCCATGAGCTGTCGAAGCCTGCCTTTGCTTCATGTGTTTTGTGTTCACCTTGGGGGCGCCCGGGACACTCCGGGCGCCCTGGTCAGCTGCTGCCTCACTCTTTTGAGGCTCTCTGAGCTGCAGACACTCGTTCCTTCGGTCCTGCATCCAGGGTTAGTCCAAAACACCATAAAGAAATAAGATGTTAGTTTATACAACCTTAGCTGTCTTGGTTCTGACTTTGGGCCTCCAAAATGGAGCCCTAGGTCGAACCGACGCCTACTGTTCCCTCGACGGGGAACGCGTCCTCACCTACTCCTCTCGGGAGAATGTACCTGATGCCAACCGGCTCCTCCGGTTGGACTTTTGCCCAGCTGTCCTTCGCCAGGTGCCTAGCTGTCCTTCGCCAGGTCTTCAATACCAAGCTGTCCTTCGCCTGGTGCCTAGCAGTCCTTCGCTAGGTCTTCAGTCCCAAGCTGTCCTTCACCTGGTGCCTAGCAGTCCTTCACTAGGGCTTCAGTACCCTGACATTCCTTCGCC
This sequence comes from Boesenbergia rotunda, assembly GCA_024364735.1. NCBI lineage: Eukaryota > Viridiplantae > Streptophyta > Magnoliopsida > Zingiberales > Zingiberaceae > Boesenbergia > Boesenbergia rotunda. The sequence continues at coordinate 682,597 of JAGFNQ010003688.1, read as the reverse complement.
AGTTCCTAGCAGTCCTTCGCTAGGACTTTTTACCCTGGCATTCCTTCGCCAGTGCCTAGCAGTCCTTCGCTAGGACTTTTTACCCTAGCATTCCTTCGCCAGCGCCTAGCAGTCCTTCGCTAGGACTTTTCCTGCACACTTGAGTAGCATGTTAGATAACAAATAAGACTTAACTTTTGAACCCTTTTGCCATTATCAAAACTCAGGTTCGACTTGGGTGCTTTCTGCACCAACAATCTCCCCCTTTTTGATTTATGGCAACCCTGGTTCAAAAAGTTAAGTTAATCAGAGCAAGTAAAAATTAAATTTTGTTCCCTCCCCCTGGAAGGAATCTCCCCCTAGATTTTTCAAAACTTCGTGGGGTTTTTGAAAATAAATTCTAAGTTTAAGGATGGATTTTTACTTAGAATAATTTTCAACAGAAATTAATTTTGGTTGTCTATTTTGGAGAACTTGTAGAATTTTTAAGTTTAAATACTTAGAAAACTTAAGAAGGATTCTAAAAGCTTAAGTTTGAGTACTAAGGAAAATTTTGACGCCCTAAGTTTAAAGTACTCAAAAAAAGTTTTGAAAACTTTTAAGTTTTAACGTACTTAGTGAAATTTGAAAAACTTAAGTGCTTAGGTAAACTTAAATACTTAGGGAAGTTTTGAAAAACTTAAGTACTTAGTGAAATTTGAAAAACTTAAGTACTTAGTGAAATTTGAAAAACTTAAGTACTTAGTGAAGTTTTGAAAAACTGAAGTACTTAAAAAAGTTTGAAAAACTTAAGTACTTAAAAAAAACTTAGTACTTTTGAAAAATTTAATTAAGTACTTTTTGAATAAAGGATAGAGTTTGAAATTTTTAGAGTTGAAGAAATTCTTAAAAAAATTTAAACTCTCTCCTTTCCTATCTCTCCCCCTTTGCCATATATCAAACACAAATAAATATAGCAGAAACAGAATAAATAAATTACATAAAGGAAAATAACTTGCATGATTTTGCTGTACTGAACCAATTCATGATGAGAATTAAACCAAATCAGTTTTATTTTCCTCTTTTAGGGACCTGTCTAACCCAATTAGCTACTTACTAACTGTTATAAACAGTAGTTTTCGCTAGGGTTAGTCAAGTTAAGTGTTCTGTTCAAGTTAGATTTTCTTAACTTGACACTTAACTTGATTACTGTGTAAGTTGTATTTAGTGCCCCAATTACTGCAGATGCACTGACTTAAAGCATCTTGAATTAAGGCAAAGACCTAAGCATCTCAACCCTTTCTAAGTTATCAATCAAAAGTACCCTAAGGTGCTTGTGAGATGCTGGCTTCTAAATCTATAGGTGCATGCAGTTTTAGGGTTAGGGCCTAGGCTAAGTCCATTTTCGAAAAAGCCCTAGTTTTGAAAGGGAGTAGTTTTGAAATAAAACTAAGTCGAAAAATTTGCAAGACAACAAAAAATTGATTTTGAAATTAAGTAAAATAGTTTTTCAAATTCTTTTAGAAACTGATTTTTAAATCAAGTAAAGCAGTAAGAAAATCAAAAGTAGAGTTAACCTATTCTACTGAGCACAATCCTAACTGCCTTCTTAGTGAGCTGAACTCAGACTCAGGTAGGGGTTTGGTGAATATGTCGGCTAAGTTAGATTTAGAATCTACATGCTTAAGGACTATCTCACCTCTAGCTACATGGTCTCTTACAAAGTGATGTTTAACTTTTATGTGTTTAGTTCTGGAATGTTAGATTGGATTTTTAGTTAGATTAATTGAGCTTATGTTGTCAATGAAAACCTGAGTTTGGGTGTAGTTGAGCTGGAAGTCCTTAAGAGTGTGCATCATCCATAAAAGTTGTGCTACACACTCTCCTAAGGCTACATACTCAGCTTCAGTTGTGGATAAAGCTACACAATGTTGTTTTCTGCTGCACCAACTTACTAGACTATTTCCTAATAGTTGGCAGCTTCCACTTGTGCTCTTTCTATCTAATTTACAACCAGCGTAGTCAGAATCCGAGTATCCTGACAAATCAAAAGTTGAAGTCCTAGGATACCAAATCCCTACATTTAGGGTGCCCTTAACATATCTTAGTATTCTTTTTAGGGTTGCTAAGTGCGTTTCCTTAGCACATGTTTGGTATCTAGCACACATTTCTACAGAAAAAAGGATATCAGGTCTGCTGGCTGTAAGGTACAGTAGACTTCCTATCATGCTTCTATAGAATTTAAGGTCTACTGGTTTTCCATCAGGGTCACTATATATTTTTACATTTGTGGCCATGGGAGTACTTATGCTTTTAGAGTTATCCATTTTAAATTTTTTTATTAATTCTTTAGCATATTTGGATTGATGGACATAGTTTCCATCTCTTGTTTGTTTGATTTGTAAACCTAGAAAGAAATTGAGCTCACCAACTAAACTCATTTCAAACTCATTTTCCATTATTTTCACGAATTCTTTTAGAAAGTTTGAGTTGGTGGACCCAAAGATTATGTCATCTACATAGATTTGGGCAATAAATAGATCTTTTCCTAAGGTTTTAATAAATAGGGTTGAGTCAATTTGACCTTGTTTAAATTCTTTAGAAATTAAGTAAGTTGATAGGCGTTCATACTAGGCCCTAGGTGCTTGTTTTAGTCCATATAGTGCTTTAGTAAGTTTGTAAACGTGGTCAGGTCTTTCTAAGTCCTCAAATCCGGGGGGTTGTCCTACATAAACTTCTTCTTTAATGAATCCATTTAGAAAGGCTGATTTTACATCCATTTGGTATAGCTTAAATCCTTTATGGGATGCAAAGGCTAATAACATCCTAATGGACTCAAGTCTAGCTACTGGGGCATATGTTTCGTCATAATCTAACCCTTCTACTGGCTGAACCCTTTAGCTACTAAGCGGGCTTTGTTTCTGACTATTTCTCCTTGATCATTTAGCTTATTCCTAAAGACCCACTTAGTATCAATGATGGATTTACCTTCAGGTTTAGGTACTAGTTCCCAGACTTGGTTCCTCTCAAATTGGGCTAATTCTTCTTGCATAGCTATGATCCAATCAGGATCAGGTAGGGCTTCATCTATAGTCTTAGGTTCTATTTTTGAAATCATTGCTATTTGACTAAGGTTTCTATAGGAAGATCTAGTCCTAACTCCTAGGGTTGGATCACCCACAATTTGATCAGTTTGGTGACTGAGTCTGGGTTTCTTGGTTTTTCTAGAACTTGGTTCAGCCTCAGGTCCGTCTGGTCGGTTTGGTTCACTATTTGATTCCACTCTTTGAGTTGGTTCAATTATTGGTTCAATAATTGGTTCATTTGACTCACCAGTTGGTTCAATAGTTAGTTCGTTTATGGGTTCAATTAAGGATTCACCAACTTGTTGATTATCTTCTTGATCAGTGTTTGATGAAGTTGGATTTGGATTTGAGTTAATTTCTTCATCGAATATTAGGTTGGTTGTTTCTTCGATTTTCTTGGTTTGGTTGTTGTAAACCCTATAGGCTCTACTGGTTGTTGAATATCTTAGGAAGATGCCTGGAGTTGACTTAGACTGGAATTTTCCTAAGTAGTCTTTGGTGTTTAGGATATGGACTTTACATCCAAAGACTCTTAGGTAGTGTAGATTTGGAAGTCTATGGTAATATAGTTCATAGGGTGTTTTGTTGTGTCGCTTGTTAATCAGGACCCTATTTTGGATGTAGCAAGCCGTACTAATTGCTTCTGCCCAATATTGGTTGGCTAAGTTAAATTCATTGAGCATAGCCCTAGCGGCTTCCTGTAGAGTTCTATTTTTTCTTTCGACTATCCTATTCTGTTGGGGGGTTCTAAGACACAAAAATTCATGTATGTATCCATTTACCTTACAGAATTCCTCAAACCGTTGATTTTCAAATTCTCCCCCATGGTCACTCCTAAGTCTTTTGATTTTAGCATCGTTTTGATTTTCAATTAACTTACAGAATTTATTAAAAAGGTTTAGGGTTTCATCTTTGGTCTTTAGAAACCTAACCCAGGTAAACCTTGAGTAATCATCAACTATTACTAAGCAGTACCGATTTCCGCTTAGTGACTTGGCTCCATGTGATCAAATAGGTCAAGGTGCAGGAGCTCAAGTGTGGTTTGAGTTAGATCAGATTGAATTAGTTTGTGATTAGATCTGGTTTGTTTACCTTGATTACATGATTCACATATTAGGTTTTCATGATTTTTAATTATAGGAATACCTTTAATTAGGCCAAGTTGGGTGATTTTTGAAATAATTCTTAGGTTAGTGTGACCTAGTCTCCTATGCCAGAGATTTGATTGTTCTAACTGAGTTAACATACATTTAGGTACTAGGGGAAGGTTTATAGTGTATACATTATTTTTCTTAGTGCCCTTAAGCATGATTTCTGAGTCTTGTACATTTCTAATCAGGCAGTTAGAATTGTTGAAGGTGACTATATAACCAGAATCACATAACTGACTTATACTAAGCAAGTTAAAATTGAAGTTTTCAACCAAAAGCACTTTCTTAATAACAAAGTCAGATTTAAGTTCAATATTACCTGACCCAATTACCTTGAGTGTAGGATTGTTCCCAAATGCCACTGAGCCTAAGTTCTTGAACTTGAGTTTGGTGAATTTCAATTTATCTTTAGTCATGTGTCTGGAGCAACCGCTATCCAACATCCATTGGTCCAAATCTTTATGTTCCTACACATAAAGAGTTTTGTTGATTTGGATCCAATTAGAATTAGGAATAGCTTAAATTGACTTTCACAACCTAGTCTGACTCACCCAATCTAGGGTTAGCAATCACGTTAGCCTTATAGGTTTTGTGAGACAGGTTTTGGTAGATAGAATTTTGAAAAACATGATTTATTTTGAAAAACTTTAATTAATTTTGAAAACAATTGAATTTATTTTGAAAAGAGAGTTTAAGTCTATAAGTAACTGAAAATTTGTGTTAGATTTGAATTTGACAAAGAATAATTTGAATTTGAATTTCAAAAATTGACTTCCAGGTCTTGGCGAGGCACTAGGCCTTCTTTGGCCGTAGCCTTATTGGATCATCAACCCTTTCCTTGACAAAGCCTTTTAATGAAATTTCATTTTCAAAATTAATCTTTGAAAAATTCTGGTCTAACTAGTTTGGGTCTTGGATCGGTAGCTTCTGCTAGTTTCACCAGTCTAAAGAGACCAAGTATACTTGACCTTATTAGAATTGGTTTCCCTAACGTACTATCATCTCACCGCCACCCAATACTATGTTGTTCAAATTTCAGTTAAGTTTGTTCAGTCCTTACACTAACCATTCCTAAGTCTAAGCATGGTAAATTACAGAAATTAAATAAACAATCAACCAAGCAATTTGCAATCAAGAATTAAAGTTTTATTTAACAATAAATATAGTTTTTAATTTGGCTTCCCCTGGACTAAAGCCACGGAAATGGTTAGGCAAGATGTGAATCTTGTCCTTGGGGATCCAATACTGATTTGATCCAGTTAGTTTGTTCAGGTACAGTTTAGGTACCCATGCCTGAACTTTATTTCTGGACTGATTCAGTACAGCAAAATAGGATCTTTGTCTAGATTTGGTTCTATAGCCTAGTTCGGATCGATTTAGAACCGATTTCTGTTTTCCAAGAATCATGTCAAGACCCTTGGAACCAGAAGTGAATCGTTCTAAAGCTGATCTAAGATCCTTAACCTGAGTTTTCAGGGAGGAATTCTCTTTCTCAAGTTTTTCAACTTGATTAGAAGTTCCTTCTTGAACCTTCTCAGTTAGGGGTTTAGAATCAGCTCCCTCTTTCAGGAGTTTTACTTCCAGTCGAAGGGATTCGACTCAGAGTTTAGCTTTCGCCAAATCTCGAGAAAGATAAGAGATTAATTCATTTAATTGACTTCTAGTAAATCCACTTACCTTGATTTCGCCATCCTCTGAAAAGGGCAGTCTGCCGTCGTCTTGTTCTGATTCTGACTCAGTCTCGACTTCTTCTGAGGCGGTTAGTGCTAGTAGGTTCGACTGTGGGACCTCTTCTTCTTCTTCGGAGGAGGACTCGTCCCACGTTGCTTGAAGTGCCTTCTTCCTTCTATTCTTCTTGGTTTCCTTTAGGTTTGGACACTCCGTCTTGTAGTGACCCTTCTTCTTGCACTCGTAGCAGGTCACGTTGGGCTTGTTCTTTTCGTTTGCGGGTGGTTCAGCTGGTTCATCCCTTCTTCGGCTGACTTTCCGTTTGTTGGTTTGGTTCTTCAATTCTTTGTAGTAGTTTCGGGCCAGTCAGACCAGCTTAGGTCGATCTCCTTCTTCGTCTTCTGAGTCTGAGTCTGAGTTAGACTCAGGTTCAGGTTGAGGCTTCTTCTTAGTTGTCCTTCCAGTTTTACCTGCAATAAAGGCAATACCTTTCTCGGCCAGATTGCAGTTAGTCTGTTCATGCAATTCTAATTCAGAGAACAATTCATCTAATTTTATTTTCGAAAGATCCCTTGAAACCTTGTATGCATCTACCATAGATGCCTACAAGGTGTTTCTCGAGAAAGCATTTAAAGCATACCTTATTAGGTCACGGTTTTCTACCTTGTGACCAATGGTGTGTAGACCGTTCATTAGTTCTTGAATTCGGGCGTGAAGCTGAGCTGCTGTTTCGTTGTCGGCCATTTTGATGGTATACAACTTGTTCAGGAGCAGATCTCTCTTGCTGATCCGAGTGTCTGATGTTCCTTCATGCAGCTCGATCAGTTTTCCCCACAGCTCCTTGGCACTGTTGAAAGGGCCCACCCGGTTCAGCTCCTCTTTTGTCAAGCCGCATTGAAGGGTCTGGGTCGCCTTTGCATCCACTTCAATTTTCCGTTTCAGAGCGGTGTCCCACTCTGTGTAGCTTTGAGGTACTCCTTCAGCATTTCTTGGAATCTCCAGTCCGGACTGGATGATTATCCACATGTCCACCTGAGTTTTTAGGTGGACCTCCATTCTGCTCTTCCAGTAGGAGAAGTCTTCTCCACTGAAGAGAGGTGGTCTTGCGGTGCTGAAGCCTTCTTGCATGGTCATTTTATCTGAAATGTAAACTAGACAAAAAAAAGGAATATCCCAAGACTTGGTCTTGGATTAGTAGTGCGGGATAAAGGAAAAAATATTTGTCGAGTGGTGTTGCACCAACCTCGATCAACAAGAAGAAATTCGAACAAAAAAAATATTAGAAGAAATTCGAACGAAAAAAATATTAAAAGAAAATTTTTTTTTAAAAAAAAATCCGAAGAATTTTCAAACTGGTTGTTGCACCAAATTTGAACTTCCCCGCTCTGATACCACTTGTTGGATCGAGAGAAACGATAGAGGGGGGGTGAATATCGTTAAACGCTTTTTGGATAAAAACTAGAGCAAATACGCAGCAGAATAAAAATAATCGCGAACACAGGTAGTTTTACTTGGTTCGGAGCCTAGGTTGACTCCTACTCCAAGGCCCACGGTCGTTGACCGTTTTCTGCGGGCAATTCTATAAGTGCGCAAAAATAGTTTACAAGAGTTGTACAATTGTAGTATAGTAAACTGAAAGTAAATAGCTCTTCGTTACCAACGTCCGGTGTAGTTTATACTTCGGTGCAGATGGACGTCGTAGGCGCTTGAGTCGTGAGTGGAAGGTTCCCGGAACAGAGCGCTTTGAGTCGAAGAGCAAGTTGGCGTTGGAAGAAGTGTTGCATGAAGCCTTGGGGTAGAGGGCCCTTTTATAGCCCCTGGGGGTGCCCGGAACGTCGGGGGCGCCCCCCCACGTGTCAGTCGATCCGCTTCTGTCTCTGTCAGCTCTGATCCCTTAAAACTCGGGATCAGGCTTTAACGGGGGCGCCCGCAACGCTGGGGGTGCCCGGGTTGACTGGGTCTCCTCTTATTCGTTGGCTTCACTGGGTTCTGCTTTGTTAGCTTCACCTGGGGGCGCCCGGGACGCTGGGGGCGCCCGGGAGCATGGGGGCGCCCCGCCCATCAGCTGTCGAAGTCTGCCTTTGCTTCATGTGTTTTGTGTTCACCTTGGGGGCTCCCGGGACACTCCGGGCGCCCTAGTCAGCTGCTGCCTCACTCCTTTGAGGCTCTCTGAGCTGCAGACACTCGTTCCTTCGGTGCTGCATCCAGGGTTAGTCCAAAACACCATAAAGAAATAAGATGTTAGTTTATACAGCCTTAGCTGTCTTGGTTCTGACTTTGGGCCTCCAAAATGGAGCCCTAGGTCGAACCGACGCCTACTGTTCCCTCGACGGGGAACGCGTCCTCACCTACTCCTCTCGGGAGAATGTACCTGATGCCAACCGGCTCCTCCGGTTGGACTTTTGCCCAGCTGTCCTTCACCAGGTGCCTAGCTGTCCTTCGCCAGGTCTTCAATACCAAGCTGTCCTTCGCCTGGTGTCTAGCAGTCCTTCGCTAGGTCTTCAGTCCCAAGCTGTCCTTCGCCTGGTGCCTAGCAGTCCTTCACTAGGGCTTCAGTACCCTGGCATTCCTTCGCCAATACCTAGCAGTCCTTCGCTAGGACTTTTTACCTTGGCATTCCTTCGCCAGTGCCTAGCAGTCCTTCGCTAGGACTTTTCCTGCACACTTGAGTAGCATGTTAGATAACAAATAAGACTTAACTTTTGAACCCGTTTGCCATTATCAAAACTCAGGTTTGACTTGGGTGCTTTCTGCACCAACAAACTGTGTCTGAATAAACCAACTGGATCAAATTAGTATTGGATCCCCAAGGACAAGATTCACATCTTGCCAAACCATTATCGTGGCTTTAGTCCAGGGGGAGCCAAATTAAAACAATTTTCATAGTCAGATGAATTTCTTTTCTTGTTTTAAATTGCATGATTGCTTGTCTATTTATTTTCTGCAATTTACCATGCTTAGACCTAGGACTGATTAGATTAAGGACTAAACCAATTAATTAAAATTTGAACAACTTAGTATTGGGTGGCGGTGAGATGAGAGTACGTTAGGGAAGCCATTTTGGTGGAACTAGCCGAAGCTACCGATCCAAGACCCAAACTAGTTAGACCAGAATTTTTCAAAAAGTAATTTTGAAAATGAAATTTCATTAAAAGGTTTTGTCAAGGAAAGGGTTGATGATCCAATAAGGCTACGGGCAAAGAAGGCCTAGTGCCTCGCCAAGACCTGGAAGCCAATTTTTGAAATTTAAATTCAAATTATTCTTTGTCAAATTCGAATCTAACACAAATTTTTCAGTTAATTGTAGATTCAAACACTCTTTTTCAAAAATAAATTCAAAAGCAATTGTTTTCAAAATTAATTTAACTTTTTTAAAATAAATCATGATTTTTCAAAATAATTCTGTCTACTAAAACCTGCCTCACAAAAACCCATAAGGCTAACGTGATTGATAACTCTAGATTGGGTGAGACAGACTAGGCTGTGAAAATCAATTTAGGCTATCCTTAATTCTAATTGGATCCAAATCAACAAAACTCTTTATGTGTAGGAACATAAAGATTTGGACCAATGGATGTTGGATAGCGGGTGCTCCAGACACATGACTGGGGATAAATTGAAATTCACCAAACTCAAGTTCAAGAACCTAGGCTCAGTAGCATTTGGCAACAATGCTACACTCAAGGTGATTGGGTCAGGTAACATTGAGCTTAAATCTGACTTTGTTATTAAAAAGGTGCTTTTGGTTGAAAATTTTAAATTTAACTTGCTTAGCATAAGTCAATTATGTGATACTGACTATGTAGTTACCTTCACCAACTCTAACTGCCTGATTAGAAATTTGCAAGACTCAGAAATCATGCTTAAGGGCTCTAGGAAAAATAATGTTTACACTATAAACTTATCCTTAGTACCTAAATGCATGTTAACTCAGTTAGAAGAATCAAACCTCTGGCATAGGAGATTAGGACACACTAATCTAAGATTAATTTTAAAAATCACCCAACTTGGCCTAATTAAAGGTATACCTAAAATTAAGAACCATGAAAACTTGATATGTGAATCATGTACTCAAGGAAAACAAACCAGGTCTAATCATAAACTAATTCAATCAGATCTAACTTAGACCACACTTGAGCTCCTACACCTTGACCTATTTGATTCACATGGAGCCAAGTCACTAAGCGGAAACCGGTACTGCTTAGTAATTGTTGATGATTACTCTAGGTTTACCTGGGTTAGGTTTCTAAAGACCAAAGATGAAACCCTAAACCTATTTAGTGATTTTTGCAAGTTAATTGAAAATCAAAATGATACCAAAATCAAAAGAATTAGGAGTGATCACGGGGGAGAATTTGAAAATCAACGATTCGAGGAGTTTTGTAAGATAAACAGGTACATACACGAATTTTCGTGTCCTAGAACCCCCCAGAAAAATGGGATAGTTGAACGGAAAAATAGAACCCTACAGGAAGCCGCCAGGGCTATGCTTAATGAATTCAACCTAGCTAACCAATATTGGGCAGAAGCAATTAGTACAGCTTGCTACATCCAAAATAGGGTCCTAATTAACAAACAACACAATAAAACACCCTATGAATTATACAACCATAAACTTCCAAACCTACATTACCTAAGGGTCTTTGGGTGCAAAGTCCATATCCTAAACACCAAGGACTATCTAGGTAAATTCCAGTCTAAGTCAACCTCAGGCATCTTCTTAGGATATTCAACAACAAGTAGAGCCTATAGGGTTTACAATAAACAAACTAAGAAAATTGAAGAAACAACAAATCTGATATTTGATGAAGAAATCAATTCAAAATCTGATAATCCAGATCTAGATTCATCAAATACTGATCAAGAAGATAATGAACAAACTGTTGAACCTTTAATTGAACCCCTAAATGAACTAACTATTGAACCAACTAATGAGTCAATTGAACCCATAATTGAACCAACCCAAGTAGTTGAACCAAATACTGAACCAAACCGACCGGCCGGACCTGAGGCTGAACCAAGTTCCAGAAAAACTAAGAAACCTAGACTCAGTCACCCAACCGATCAAATTGTGGGTGATCCAACCTTAGGAGTCAGAACTAGGTCCGCCTATAGAAACCTTAGTCAAATAGCACTGATTTCAAAAATTGAACCTAAGAATATAGAGGAAGCCTTACCTGATCCTGATTGGATCATAGCTATGCAGGAAGAGTTAGCCCAGTTTGAGAGGAACCAAGTCTGGGAACTAGTACCTAAACCTGAGGGAAAATCCATTATTGATACTAAGTGGGTGTTTAGGAATAAGCTAAATGATCAAGGAGAAATAGTGAGAAACAAAGCCCGCTTAGTAGCCAAAGGGTTCAGTCAGGTAGAAGGGTTAGATTATGACGAAACCTATGCCCCAGTAGCTAGACTTGAGTCCATTAGGATGTTGTTAGCCTTTGCATCCCATAAAGGATTTAAACTCTACCAAATGGATGTAAAGTCAGCTTTTCTAAATGGATTTATTAAGGAAGAAGTCTATGTAGGACAACCCCCCGGCTTTGAGGACCTAGAAAGACCTGACCATGTTTACAAACTCACTAAAGCACTTTACGGACTAAAACAAGCACCTAGGGTCTGGTATGAACGCTTATCAACCTACCTAATTTCTAAAAAATTTAAACAAGGACAAATTGACTCAACCCTATTTATTAAGACCTTAGGAAAAGAAATCTTTATTGCCCAAATCTACATCGATGGCATAATCTTTGGGTCCACCAACTCAAATTTCTTAAAAGAATTTGTTAAAATAATGGAAAATAAATTTGAAATGAGCTTAGTTGGTGAGCTCAACTTCTTTCTAGGGTTACAAATCAAACAAACTAGGGATGGAAACTATGCCCATCAATCCAAATATGCTAAGGAGTTAATAAAGAAATTTAAAATGGATAACTCTAAAAGCATAAGTACTCCCATGGCCACAAATGTAAAAATAGATAGTGACCCTGATGGTAAACCAGTAGACCTTAAACTCTATAGAAGTATGATTGAAAGTCTACTGTACCTTACAGGCAGCAGACCTGATACCCTTTTTGTCGTAGGAATGTGTGCTAGATACCAAACTTGTGCTAAGGAAATGCACTTAGCAACCCTAAAAAGAATACTTAGATACGTTAAGGGCACCCTAAATGTAGGGATTTGGTATCCTAAGATCTCAACCTTTGACTTGTCAGGATACTCGGATTCTGACTACGCTGATTGTAAACTGGATAGAAAAAGTACAAGTGGAAGCTGCCAACTTGTAGGAAATAGTCTAGTGAGTTAGTGTAACAGAAAACAACACTGTGTAGCTCTATCCACAACTGAAGCTGAGTATGTTGCCTTAGGAGAGTGTGTAGCACAAATCTTATGGATGATGCACACTCTTAAGGACTTCCAGCTTAACTACACCCAAACTCAAGTCAACATTGACAATATAAGCTCAATTAATCTAACTAAGAACCCAATTAAACATTCCAGAACTAAACATATAGAAGTTAAACACCACTTTGTAAGAGATCATGTAGCCAGGGGTGAGATAGTCCTTAAGCATGTAGACTCAAAATCTAACCTAGCTGATATATTCACCAAACCCTTACCTGAGTCTGAGTTTAGCTCACTAAGAAGGTAGTTAGGGTTATGCTTTGTAGAATAGGTTTACTCTACTTCTGTTTTGTTAAAACTGTTTTATTACTTATCAGTTTCTACTTAATTTGAAATTTTTTTCATTTTTAAAATCAATTTTTCGACTTAGTTTTTTTTGAAAAAATTTACCCCTTCAAAACTAGGGTTTTTTCGCAAATGGACTTAGCTTAGGCCCTAACCCTAGAACTGCATGCACTTATAGATCTAGAAGCCAGCATCTCACAAGCACCTTAGGGTACTTTTGATTGATAACCTAGAATGGGTTGAGATGCTTAGGTCTTTGCCTTAATTCAAGATGCTTTAAGTCAGTGCATCTGCAGTAATTGGGGCACTAAATACAAATTAAACAGTAATCAGGTTAAGTGTTAAGATTAGAAAATCTAACTTGAACAGAACACTTAACTTGACTAACCCTAACGAAAACTACTGTTTATAACAGTTAATAAGTAGCTAATTGGGTTAGACAGGACCCGAAAGAGATAATAAAAATTAATTTGGTCCAGTTTATACCTTGAATTGGTTCAGTACAACACCTTACTTCTTTTGCTATATTGTTTTGCTTACGTCTTTTGCTATATTCTTTTGCTATAATGTTTTTTTGATATATGGCAAAGGGGGAGAGATTGAAAAGGAGAGAAGATAAAAAAATTTTTTCAAAATTTTCAAATATCCTTTCTTCAAAAAGTAAAATCACCTAGCTGTTTTCAAAACTGTTTCTAAATACTTGACCTAGCTGTTTTCAAAACTATTTCTAAATTGTTTTCAAAATTATTTCTAAATTACTTGACTTAAGTCAATTTTCAAAAGTACTTAAGCTAGTTCAAAATTTCTCTAAGTACTTATTTTTTCTCTAATAGAAAAGTTCTAAATATTAATTTCAAAATTTTCTGGAGTGCTAAAGAGTTTTGAAAATTTTTTACCTCAAAAATTTCTTTTTGTAATAAAAACTTCAGAAGAAGTCTAGAAAAATTTCCAAAGTGAAAACTAAATTTTCACTTTGAAAAATTTTTCTAAGTATAAATTCTCTATATAAATTTTCCAAGTGACCGACCAAATTTTCTGTTTTCTAAACCTTTTTTTTAAAATGTTCTAAGTGTTGAAAAATCAATTCCATTTTTAGACTTAGAAACGTTTTTAACCCCGCGAACCTTTGAAAAACCTAGGGGGAGATTCCTTCCAGGGGGAGGAAACTAAACTGGTATGTCACCTATTTTTTGATTAACTTAACTTTTTGAACCAGGTTGCCATAAATCAAAAAGGGGGAGATTGTTGGTGCAGACAACACCCAAGTCGAACCTGGGTTTTGATAATGACAAAGGGTTCAAAAGTTAAGATGTTATTTTGATCTAATATGTTACTTGAGTGTGCAGAAAGAAGTCCTAGCGAAGGATTGCTAGGCACCTAGCGAAGGACTGCTAGGCATCGAAACCCTAAGACCTGGCGAAGGGCTGCTGGGCACCTAGCGAAAGGCTGCTAGGAGTCTAAGACCTGGCGAGGGACTGCTAGGCACCTGGCAAAGGACTACTTGGTACCGAAGACCTAGCGAAGGACTGCTAGGCACCGGGCGAAGGACTACTTGGTACCAAAGACCTGGCGAAGGGCTGCTAGGCACCTGGCGAAGGATTGCTGGGCAAAAGTCCAACCGGAGGAGCCGGTTAGCAAAAGGTAAATTCTCCTAAGAGGAGTAGGTGAGGACGCGTTCCCCGTCGAGGGAACAGTAGGCGTCGGTTCGACCTAGGGTTCCATTTGGGAGACCCAAAGTCAGAACCAAGATAGCTAACGCTGCATAAACCTAATATTTTATTGCCTTGTTTGTTGTGGAACTAACCTTGGATGCAGGACCAAAGGAATGTGTTTCTACAGCTCAGAACACCCCAAAGGAGAGTGACAGCAGCTGGGCTAGGCGTCTGGGAGGTCCCAGGCCCCCAAGGTCAAAGCCAAACAAGCAGTTGAGCAAAGATTGCTTCGGAAGCTCACTGGGCCAGGCGCCCTCAAGCTCCCGGGCGCCCTGAGTGTCCCCGGCGCCCTGGATGCCTCGGGCGCCCTAGGTCCAAGCCAACGAAGCGATTGAAGTGAATTCAGCCGAGAAGCCAGCAGACCA
>JAGFNQ010003688.1:642927-667369 GCA_024364735.1 Boesenbergia rotunda | reverse complement strand
ACCCTAAAAAAGGAAAATTGAAGCCGATGCTAAAGCAACCCAAACACTCCAATGCGGCCTAACCAAGGAAGAGCTGAACCGGGTGGGTCAATTCAACAGTGCAAAGGAACTCTAGGTTAAGCTAATTGAGTTGCATGAAGGAACCTCCGACACCCGAATCAGCAAGAGGGACCTACTACTGAACAAGCTATATACAATCAAGATGAACGACAGCGAATCTGCAGCTCAGCTCCACGCCAGAATTCAGGAGCTAATGAACGGTCTACACGCAATCGGTCACAAGGTAGAAAACCTTGACCTGATTAGGTATGCTCTTAACGCTTTCCCGAGAAACACTTTGTGGGCATCTATGGTAGATGCGTACAAAGTTTCAAGGGATTTATCTAAAATTAAATTAGATAAGTTGTTTTCTGAACTAGAATTGCATGAGCAGACTAACTGCACCCTGGCCGAGAAAGGCATCGCTTTTGTTACAGGTAAAACTGGAAAGATAACCAAGAAGAAGCCTCAACCTGCACCCGAGTCTGATTCAGACTCAGAAGACAACGAAGGAAATCGACCTAAGCTGGTTCGGCTAGCCCGGGATTACTACAAGGAACTAAAAAACCAGACCAACAGAAGAAAAGCCAGCCGAAGAAAGGAAGAACCAGCTGAACCTTCAAATGAAAAGACCAAACCAAATGTGACATGTTACGAATGCAAAAAGAAGGGTCACTACAAGATGGAATGCCCCAATCTGAAGGAAACGAAGAAGACAAGAAGGAAGAAGGCCCTTCAGGCAACGTGGGACGAATCTTCGTCCGAAGAAGAAGAAGAGGCCCCACAATCGAACCTGCTCGCACTAACCACCTCGGAAGAAATCGAGACCGAATCAGAATCGGAGCCGGACGACGGAAAGCTTATATTTTCAGAGGACGGCGAAATCACTGTAAGTGGATTTTCTAGAATTCAATTAACTGAATTAATTGCTTACCTTTCTCGCGACTTGGCGAAAGCCAAAATCTGAGTGGAGTCCCTCCGACAGGAAGTAAAACTCCTGAAAGAGGGAGCTAACTCTAGATCCTTAGCTGAGAAGGTTCAAGAAGGAACCTCTACTCAAGTTGAAAAACTTAAGAAAAGAACTCCTCTTTGAAAACTCAAGTCAAGGACCTTAGAGCAGCCTTAGAACGGTTCACTTCTGGTTCCAAGGGCCTTGACATGATCCTTGGAAAACAGAAGTCGGTTCTAAATCGATTCGGGTTAGGCTATCGAACCAAGGCGAGACAGAGGTCATACTATGCTGTACTGAATCAGTCTAGACCTAAAATTCAGGCATGGGTACCCAAACTATGCCTGAACAAACAAACTAGATCAAATCAGTATTGGATCCCCAAGGACAAGATTCACATCTTGCCGAACTATTATCATGGCTTTAGTCAAGGGGGAGCCAAATTAAAAATAATTTTCATAGTTAGATGAATTTCTTTTCTTGTTTTAAATTGCATGATTGCTTGTCTATTTATTTTCTGCAATTTACCATGCTTAGACCTAGGACTAATAGATTAAGGACTAAATCAATTAATTGAAATTTGAACAACTTAGTATTGGGTGGCGGTGAGATGATAGTACGTTAGGGAAGCCATTTTGGTGGAACTAGCCGAAGCTACCGATCCAAGACCCAAACTAGTTAGACCAGAATTTTTTAAAAAGTAATTTTGAAAATGAAATTTCATTAAAAGGCTTTGTCAAGGAAAGGGTTGATGATCCAATAAGGCTACGGCCAAAGAAGGCCTAGTATCTCGCCTAGACCTGGAAGCCAATTTTTGAAATTCAAATTCAAATTATTCTTTGTCAAATTCGAATCTAACACAAATTTTTTAGTTAATTGTAGATTCAAACACTCTTTTTCAAAAATAAATTCAAAAATAATTGTTTTCAAAATTAATTTAACTTTTTCAAAATAAATCATGATTTTTCAAAATAATTCTGTCTACTAAAACCTGTCTCACAAAAACCCATAAAGCTAACGTGATTGATAACTCTAGATTGGGTGAGACAGACTAGGCTTTGAAAATCAATTTAGGCTATCCTTAATTCTAATTGGACCCAAATCAACAAAACTCTTTATGTGTAGGAACATAAAGATTTAGACCAATGGATGTTGGATAGCGGGTGCTCCAGACACATGACTGGGGATAAATTGAAATTCACCAAACTCAAGTTCAAGAACCTAGGCTCAATAGCATTTGGCAACAATGTTACACTTAAGGTGATTGGGTCAGGTAACATTGAGCTTAAATCTGACTTTGTTATTAAAAAGGTGCTTTTGGTTGAAAATTTTAAATTTAACTTGCTTAGCATAAGTCAATTATGTGATACTGGCTATGTAGTTACCTTCACCAACTCTAACTGCCTGATTAGAAATTTGCAAGACTCAGAAATCTTGCTTAAGGGCTCTAGGAAAAATAATGTTTACACTATAAACCTACCCTTAGTACCTAAATGCATGTTAACTCAGTTAGAAGAATCAAACCTCTGGCATAGGAGATTAGGACACACTAATCTAAGATTAATTTCAAAAATCACCCAACTTGGCCTAATTAAAGGTATACCTAAAATTAAGAACCATGAAAACTTAATATGTGAATCATGCAATCAAGGAAAACAAACCAGGTCTAATCATAAACTAATTCAATCAGATCTAACTCAGACCACACTTGAGCTCCTACACCTTGACCTATTTGATTCACATGGAGCCAAGTCATTAAGCGGAAACCGGTACTGCTTAGTAATTATTGATGATTACTCTAGGTTTACCTGGGTTAGGTTTCTAAAGACCAAAGATGAAACCCTAAACCTATTTAGTGATTTTTGTAAGTTAATTGAAAATCAAAATGATACCAAAATCAAAAGAATTAGGAGTGATCATGGGGGAGAATTTGAAAATCAACGATTCGAGGAGTTTTGTAAGATAAACGGGTACATACACGAATTTTCGTGTCCTAGAACCCCCCAGCAAAATGGGATAGTTGAACGGAAAAATAGAACCCTACAGGAAGCCGCTAGGGCTATGCTCAATGAATTCAACCTAGCTAACCAATATTGGGTAGAAGCAATTAGTACGGCTTGCTACATCCAAAATAGGGTCCTAATTAACAAATGACACAATAAAACACCCTATGAATTATACTATCATAGACTTCCAAACCTACATTACCTAAGGGTCTTTGGGTGCAAAGTCCATATCCTAAAGACCAAGGACTATCTAGATAAATTCCAGTCTAAGTCAACCCCAGACATCTTCTTAGGATATTCAACAACAAGTAGAGCCTATAGGGTTTACAATAAACAAACTAAGAAAATTGAAGAAACAACAAATCTGATATTTGATGAAGAAATCAATTCAAAATCTGATAATCTAGATCTAGATTCATCAAATACTGATCAAGAAGATAATGAACAAACTGTTGAACCTTTAATTGAACCCCTAAATGAACTAACTATTGAACCACCTAATGAGTCAATTGAACCCATAATCGAACCAACCCAAGTAGTTGAACCAAATACTGAACCAAACCGACCGACCGGACCTGAGGCTGAACCAAGTTCCAAAAAAACTAAGAAACCTAGACTCAGTCACCCAACCGATCAAATTGTGGGTGATCCAACCTTAGGAGTCAGAACTAGGTCCGCCTATAGAAACTTTAGTCAAATAGCACTGATTTCAAAAATTAAACCTAAGAATATAGAGGAAGTCTTACCTGATCCTGATTGGATCATAGCTATGCAAGAAGAGTTAGCCTAGTTTGAGAGGAACCATGTCTGGGAACTAGTACCTAAACCTGAGGGAAAATCCATTATTGATACTAAGTGGGTGTTTAGGAATAAGCTAAATGATCAAGGAGAAATAGTGAGAAACAAAGCCCGCTTAGTAGCCAAAGGGTTCAGTCAGGTAGAAGGGTTAGATTATGACGAAACCTATGCCCCAGTAGCTAGACTTGAGTCCATTAGGATGTTGTTAGCCTTTTCATCGCATAAAGGATTTAAACTCTACTAAATGGATGTAAAGTTAGCTTTTCTAAATAGATTTATTAAGGAAAAAGTCTATGTAGGATAACCCCCAGACTTTGAGGACCTAGAAAGACCTCACCATGTTTACAAACTCACTAAAGCACTTTACGGACTAAAACAAGCACCTAGGGCCTGGTATGAACGCTTATCAACCTACCTAATTTCTAAAGAATTTAAACAAGGACAAATTGACTCAACCCTATTTATTAAGACCTTAGGAAAAGAAATCCTTATTGCCCAAATCTACGTCGATGACATAATCTTTGGGTCCACCAACTCAAATTTCTTAAAAGAATTTGTTAAAATAATGGAAAATGAATTTGAAATGAGCTTAGTTGGTGAGCTCAACTTCTTTCTAGGGTTACAAATCAAATAAACTAGGGATGGAAATTATGTCCATCAATCCAAATATGCTAAGGAGTTAATAAAGAAATTTAAAATGGATAACTCTAAAAGCATAAGTACTCCCCTGGCTACAAATATAAAAATAGATAGTGATCCTGATGGTAAACCAGTAGACCTTAAACTCTATAGAAGTATGATTGGAAGTCTACTGTACCTTATAGCCAGCAGACCTGATATCCTTTTTACCGTAGGAATGTGTGCTAGATACCAAACTTATGCTAAGGAAACGCACTTAGCAGCCCTAAAAAGAATACTTAGATACGTTAAGGGCACCCTAAATGTAGGGATTTGGTATCCTAGGACCTCAACTTTTGACTTGTCAGGATACTCGGATTCTGACTACGCTGGTTATAAACTGGATAGAAAAAGTATAAGTGAAAGCTGCCAACTTTTAGGAAATAGTCTAGTGAGTTGGTGTAGCAGAAAACAACACTGTGTAGCTCTATCCACAACTGAAGCTAAGTATGTTGCCTTAGGAGAGTGTGTAGCACAACTCATATGGATGATGCACACTCTTAAGGACTTCCAGCTTAACTACACCCAAACTCAAGTCCACATTGACAATATAAGCTCAATTAATCTAACTAAGAACTCAATCCAACATTCCAGAACTAAACACATAGAAGTTAAACACCACTTTGTAAGAGATCATGTAGCCAGGGGTGAGATAGTCCTTAAGCATGTAGACTCAAAATCTAACCTAGCTGATATATGTAGGACCAGTGTCGTCGATAGAGGGGGGTGAATATCGACCGTTAAAATTCTTCAGAAACTTTCATTCGTACTGGACTCAGAGTGTTAGTACAGTGAAAAATAAAAATAGAAAGAACACAAGGACACAGCGGGATTTATTTACTTGGTTCCCAACCCCCCAAGGTCAGTACGTCCAAGGCCTATGTACTCAGCGTGAGCCCACTATTGGTCTCCTTTCCAGAATTTCCGGAGGTGTAAAAAACCCATCTTATAGTGTATAAGTACAAACAAAAGTATAGCAAAGTAAGTACAGAATATTAAATGCAAACCGAACAACTAGGGTTTGAAACTCGGTCGATCTGGACCTCCAAAGTGCCGCACACTTCCTCCTGGAGCCTCCCGGTCGTAGAGCCTCGTCTATAGCGTGTTGTCGTCGGTTAGAATGCTCAGTATCACTTTCAGTAGTTGTGTCTGAAGCAGAGGGGTCGAAGCCCCTTATATAGTGCTCCTGGGGGCGCCCTGGACGTCGGGGCGCCCTGGACGTCGGGGCGCCCCTATAAACTCGGTCAAACTTTATCCCCGCACCGACCTCGCCGTGGCTGATAAAACTTCTGACCAGGGCGCCTGGGACCTCCCGAGCGCCTGAGTGAAGGCTTATCTTGTGTTTCGACCTTAAAACAGCAAAACAGCTTTCAACTTGGGCACCCCCAACATCCCGGGCGCCCTGCTTGAAGCCTATTCTGCTTACCACACGAAACTGCCAATTTCCCCTTTGGCTTGGGCGCCCCCATCACTCTGGGCACCTGGCTTATGCTTTTCAACCCAAGACTGGCTTTTAAGCTTTGATCTGGGCCCCCCCATCAGTGGGGGCGCCTGGCTTGGCTGTTTTCCAGCCTTTTGTCTGCTTTGTCTCCCGTTCTTGGTACCTGCAAGATACACAAACACAAGGCAAATATACATACAATATTAGCCTTAAGGGCTTGGTTCGGACTTTAGATTTTCATGAAACCCTAGGTCGAACTGACGCATGTTCCCACCCCCGAGAACGCGCCTTTCACCTACTCCTTTCAGGAGACGGTTGCCACCTAGTCCTTCGGGTGGACTTTTGCTTAGCCTCCGATACTCCCGGACCTCGAGATGTCTGAACCCCGACCCATCTCTACTTTTGTCCTTAGTCATCGCTCATCTAAGTTGCTCAATCCCTCGGACCAAGACTTCGTGCCCAAACCCTAAGTCCAGGACTTCGGCGCCTAACCCTCGGTCAGGTCTTCGTGCCCAATTCCCCTAACCAGGACTTCGGTGCCCAACCCTCGGCTAGGTCTTCTTGCCCAGTCCTCGACACGGACTTAGTGCCCACCTTCCGAGTAGGTCTTCGGTGCCCAGCCCTTTGCCAGTACTTAGTGCCCAATCCTCGATCAGGACTTAGTGCCCACCTTCCGACCAGGTCTTAGTGCCCAGCTCCACTCACCAGGTCTTAGTGCCTAGGTTAACTAGGACTTTTCCTCCACTTAGGTTACTCCTCCTTTGCTCCCCTTTGTCTGTTCAATGTATCACTAACTTAAGTGTATTGTCAAACATTAAAACACTTAGAGGAGAACATCATTGATGCAACTTGCACCAATAATCTCCCCCTTTTTGATGTTTGACAATATCTTAAGTTAGATTGGTTGAAAGGGCTAACTTACTGTCCTTGGGATAGAAAACAAAAAAATGATCTAAGTTTTGAAACTACATTTTTGATCTTTGGGAGAAAAAATTTTCTAACTTAAGCGCACCTCTCCCCCTTTGTCATACATCAAAAATCACCAGAAATACTTGTGCCAACAATGAGAACATTTGGTTCTTTTTGAAAATACTTAGTATAAGTTTTTTGAAAACATAGCATAAAACTAAGTACTTGAACTCAGAAAACTTAACCAATATTGTTTTTTTTAGAAAATACTGTATTTTGGAAAGGATACTATGAGTTTTGAGAGGTATAAATACTTTCAAAAATGATCTTTGAAACATGCAAGTATTTTTTGAAAAACTAGATTGATCCTTTTTGGAAGATCTAAGTACTTTTGAAACATATTATGCAATTTTTGACAATCTAAGTATTAAAAAAATTATTATGCATTTTTGAAAATCTAAGTATAGGTACTTAGAAAAATATTAGAATTTTTGAAAAACATAAGTACTTTGAAAAATATGAATTTTGAAAATTAAGTTCTTTGAAATTATTATGAATTTTGAGAAGCATAAGTACTTGACATGGTTTCTTTTCCAGTCTGACACAATCCTAGGAAACCTTGTTGACTACAAGGACAGTTTCTTAAGTGTCCTGGAAAATTCTCCAAATTCAAGTAAGTATTATTTCTGAACAGAATTTTTTTTTAAAAAATGATAGTATTTTGAAAATATATGTACGTATATTTTGAAAAATGTATGAATTTTTGAAGACATAGTTCATGGAAATAAAATAATTCTTTTAATTTGACCTCCCCCTAAACTTGACCCAGTCCTGGGAAGCTTGTTGACCACAAGTACTCTTCCTCTGAGTCTTTAGGATTTGGTTTAGATTAAAAAGAACTATTTAACAACTAAAAAAATAAATAAATGATTACCAACAGAACATTTTCTGAAATTCTTCTTTTGACTTAGACTCCCCCTAAATTTTTGAACATAAACCTTTTTCGAAAACACAAGTGATAATGATTTAAAGCACAGTTTTTGAAAAGTATTTTCAAATGATAGTAATGTTTAAAGTGCAGTTTTCGAAAACCATTTCAAAAAAAATGAAAAGCGCTCCCCTTGTACCCGATACCGTTTGACTCTATCTAAGTGCCTTAAGGAACTTTAGTGTTGTCTTAAGAGGCTTGTGTCTAATTGCGTGAGTCAAATAATTTTTTTTTAAAAAATATAATTTTTGAAAACATGTAATATGTATATTCAATCAGACAAGCATGAATTCCATAAAAATATTATTATGTTGAAGCACTATTTTGAAAATATATTTTTAAGAAAATATTCTAACAATTTTGAAAATAGTTTTGAAACATGCTCATCAATTTCTTAGTCCTTAACATCTCACCCATTCTAGGTGTCTCAATACAGCAAGCATGGTTGCCTTATGGGTGTATTGTGAGATGCTTGAATCATTTTTCTTAATTTATTATTAACTCTAAGATTTAATTGAAGCTTGTGTTAGATTCAAATTTGACAATAGTAAAGTGAATTTAGTTTTCAATAATCGGCTTCCAGGTCTTGGCGAGACACTAGGCCTTCTTTGGTCGTAGTCTTATTAGATCATCAACCCTTTCCTTGACAAAGCCTTTTATTGAAATCCATTTTCAAGTTACTCCTTGAAAGATTTTGGTCTAACTAGTTTGGGTCTTGGATCGGTAGCTTCGGCTAGTTCTGCCAAGATGGCTTCCCTAACGTACTATCATCTCACCTCCACCCAATACTAGGTTGATCAAGTTTCAATTATTTTTTTTCCTATAGCCGTTCTAAATTATGCATAAAATTTAAATATGAATGACATGTCATATATTTAAAAGAATTAGCAAATGCATGGCATGACAATTATGCATGAGTCAAAGAAGTCCAAAGCATCTTAATTACGTTTCTAAAGATGTATCAAATTCCAGATTTGATACATGTCGTGTGAACTGGCGAATATGTCAACCCACTTTGACATATTTAATTTTGTTTGATTAATTGTTGCGGTTTGGGTAAGATTTTAGTTTAGTTCGGGTTTATTTAATATTTGGTTGGATTAAGAATTAATTAAAGTAAACTTAATTAGAAATTAATTAATTAATTGAGATTTAATTGAATTAATTTAGATTGAATTAATTTAAGTTTGAGTTAATTTAATTTGAATTAATTTAATTTGAATTAATTTAAGTTCGAATTAATTAGGATTAATTTGAATTAATTTAAGTTTAAATTAATTAAGATTTAATTTGAATTTAATTGACTTAATTAGGATTTAGTTGAATTTAATTGACTTAATTATTTATTTAATTGAATTAATTTGAGTTTGAATAATTAAGATTTAATTAATTTGAGTTTGAATAATTAAGATTTAATTAATTTAAATTTGAATAATTAAGATTTAATTAATTTGAGTTTGAATAACTAAGATTTAATTAATTTGAATAATTAAGATTTAATTAATTTGAGTTTGAATAATTAAGATTTAATTAATTTGGATTTAATTTGAATTAATTTGAATTTAATTTAATTTGGATTTAATTTGAATTTAATTTAATTTGGATTTAATTTGAATTAATTTGAATTTAATTTAATTTGGATTTAATTTGAATTAATTTGAATTTAATTTAATTTGGATTTAATTTGAATTAATTTGAATTTAATTTAATTTGGATTTAATTTAAATTAATTTAAGTGTGAATTAATTAAGATTTAATTGAATAATTAAGGTTGAAATGATTAATTAATAGTTGTGGATTTAGGTTCAGCATTTTCATTATTTCGAAAATTTCTGACTCATCCTTATTTTTCTTTTCAAGTTTTTCTAGTAATTCTGATTTATTTGAACCTTTGTGAGTTTTAATAACTATGGCCTTTATCTTAGACAATTCTATCTCCTCCTTAAGATTAGATCTTTCAATATCCTCAAAGTAGGTGGAGTAAAGTGGGCCAGTAGTTAATTTTTCTGGATTATCTAAGGGAAAATTAAATTAATATCTAAAGGGATATCATCTCCACTATATTCAGAATTATCCTTATGATCCTCAGAATTATCCTTATAATTATCCTTATTATCCTCAGAATTTTCCTCAGAATTATCCTTATTATCCTCAGAATTTTCAAATTTAAATTCATAACTGTCTAAAGGATTTTCAAATGTGGGTCCAGGTTTATACAAAGGGTTTTCAAATTTGAATTCGGGATTAATTTCAAATTTAAATTCAGAATTAATTATATCATTATCCGTAGAATTATCAGAGTTTATTTCAGATTTAAGTTCAGAATTAATTTTAGCAATTATTGAATTGGTATTTATGATTAAACAATTTATTTCTAATATTTTAGCCATATTCACATTTTGTAACTCGTCATTCAAAATATCTACTTAACTATGCAGTAATTCTAACTTATCAGGGAAATTATCTAAATTATTA
This sequence comes from Boesenbergia rotunda, assembly GCA_024364735.1. NCBI lineage: Eukaryota > Viridiplantae > Streptophyta > Magnoliopsida > Zingiberales > Zingiberaceae > Boesenbergia > Boesenbergia rotunda. Next base: position 657,086 of record JAGFNQ010003688.1, on the reverse strand, counting down.
AAAGACATTGTAGAAATTTGTAAAATTTTGGGAATATAAATCTTACGTACCTTCGCCGGACATTGGTTCTTGTAGTGTCCGTACTTCTCGCATTTGAAGCATCTGATGTGGTCCTTGTTCCTCCGGACTCCTGGCGCTGGTGTCTCCTTTGCCGTCGGTGGTGTAGACCGAATTTTACGAGTAGGACACTGATTTTTATAGTGCCCTCTCTCCCTGCAGGTGAAGCATATAACATGGAATTTAAAATTTGACATTTAAAATTCAATTATACCTGATTCACCCCTGGGCTCCCCCTCAACTCCTGGCGTCGTTGCTCCGTCGGCGGTTAGTCCGGTGAAGAGCGGCCTAGCTCTGATACCACTTGTAAGACCGGTGTCGTCGATAGAGAGGGGGTGAATATCGACCGTTAAAATTCTTCGAAAACTTTCATAAAACTTTCGTTCGTACTGGACTCAGAGTGTTAGTGCAGCGGAAAATAAAAATAGAAAGAACACAAGGACACAGCGGGATTTATTTACTTGGTTCCCAACCCCCCAGGGTCAGTACGTCCAAGGCCTATGTCCTCGGCGTGAGTCCACTGTTGGTCTCCTTTTCGAAATTTCCGGAGGCGGAGAAAACCCGTCTTACAGTGTATAAGTACAAACAAAAGTATAGCAAAGTAAGTACAGAATTTTAAATGCAAACCGAACAACTAGGGTTTGAAACTCGGTCGATCTGGACCTCCGAAGTGCCACGCACTTCCTCCTGGAGCCTCCCAGTCGTAGAGCCTCATCTTTAGCGTGTTGTCGTCGATCAGAATGCTCAGTATCACTTTCAGCAGTTGTGTCTGAAGCAGAGGGGTCGAAGCCCCTTATATAGTGCTCCTGGGGGCGCCCTGGACGTCGGGGGCGCCCCTATAAACTCGGTCAAACCTTATCCTCGCGCCGACCTCGCCGCAGCTGATAAAACTTCTGACCAGGGCACCTGGGACCTCCCGGGCGCCTGAGTGAAGGCTTATCCTGTGTTTCGACCTTGAAACAGCAAAACAACTTTCAACTTGGGCGCCCCCAACATCCCGGGCGCCCTGCTTAAAGCCTATTCTGCTTACCACACGAAACTGCCAATTTCCCCTTTGACTTGGGTGCCCCCATCACTCTGGGTGCCTGGCTTCAAGCTTTTCAACCCAAGACTGGATTTTAAGCTTTGATCTGGGTGCCCCCATCAGTGGGGGCACCTGGCTTGGCTGTTTTCCAGCCTTTTGTTTGCTTTGTCTCCGGTTCTTGGTACCTGCAAGATACACAAACACAAAACAAATATACGTACAATATTAGCCTTATGGACTTGGTTCGGACTTCGAATTTCCACGAAACCCTAGGTCGAACCGACGCAAGTTCCCACCCCCGAGAACGCACCTTTCACCTACTCCTTTCAGGAGACGGTTGCCACCCAGTCCTTCGGGTGGACTTTTGCTTAGCCTCCAATACTCCCGGACCTCGAGACGTCCGAACCCCGACCCGTCTCTACTTTTGTCCTTAGTCATCGCTCAGCTAAGTTGCTCAATCCCTCGGACCAAGACTTCGTGCCCAAACCCTAAGTCCAGGACTTCGGCGCCTAACCCTCGGTCAGGTCTTCGTGCCCAATTCCCCGAACTAGGACTTCGGTGCCCAACCCTCGGCCAGGTCTTCTTGCCCAGTCCTCGACCAGGACTTAGTGCCCACCTTCTGAGCAGGTCTTCGGTGCCCAGCCTTTTGCCAGGACTTAGTGCCCAATCCTCAATCAGGACTTAGTGCCCACCTTCCGAGCAGATCTTAGTGCCCAGCTCCACTCACCAGGTCTTAGTGCCTAGGTTAAATAGGACTTTTCCTCCACTTAGGTTACTCCTCCTTTGCTCCCCTTTGTCTGTTCAATGTATCACTGACTTAAGTGTATTGTCAAACATTAAAACACTTAGAGGAGAACATCATTGATGCAACTTGCACCAACAATATATTCACCAAACCCTTACCTGAGTCTGAGTTCAACTCACTAAGAAGGCAGTTAGGGTTATGCTTGGTAGAATAGGTTTACTCTACTTCTGTTTTGATAAAACTGTTTTATTACTTATCAGTTTCTACTTAATTTGAATTTTTTTTTTCATTTTTAAAATCAATTTTTTGACTTAGTTTTTTTTTTGAAAAAATTTACCCCCTTCAAAATTAGGGCTTTTTCGCAAATGGACTTAGCTTAGGCCCTAACCCTAGAACTACATGCACCTATAGATCTAGAAGCCAGCATCTCACAAGTACCTGGGTTAGACAGGACCCGAAAGAGATAATAAAAATTGAGTTGGTCCAGTTTATACCTTAAATTGGTTCAGTACATCACCTTACTTCTTTTACTATATTGTTTTGCTTATGTCTTTTGCTATATTCTTTTGCTATAATGTTTTTTTGATGTATGGCAAAGGTGGAGAGATTGGAAAGGAGAGAAGATAAATTTTTTTTCAAAATTTTCAAAACTTTGCTTATCCTTTCTTCAAAAAGTAAAATCACCTAGCTATTTTCAAAACTGTTTCTAAGTACTTGACCTAGCTGTTTTCAAAACTGTTTCTAAATTGTTTTCAAAATTATTTCTAAATTACTTGACTTAAGTCAATTTTTAAAAGTACTTAAGCTAGTTCAAAATTTCTCTAAGTACTTATTTTTAACTTCTCTAATAGAAAAGTTCTAAATATTAATTTCAAAATTTTCTTGAGTGCTAAAGAGTTTGGAAAATTTTTTAACTCAAAGTCTAGAAAATTTTCCAAAGTGAAAACTAAGTTATTTATTTGAAAATTTTTCTAAGTGTAAATTCTCTATATATATAAATTTTCCAAGTGACCGACCAAAATTTTTTTTTTCTAAACCTTTTTTTTAAATTGTTCTAAGTGTTGAAAAATCAATTCCATTTTTAGACTTAGAAACATTTTTAACCCCGCGAACCTTTGAAAAACCTAGGGCGAGATTCCTTCCAGGGGGAGGAAACTAAACTGGTATTTCACCTATTTTTTGATTAACTTAACTTTTTGAACCGGGTTGCCATAAATAAAAAAGGGGAGATTGTTGGTGCAGACAACACCCAAGTCGAACCTGGGTTTTGATAATGGCAAAGGGTTCAAAAGTTAAGATGTTATTTTGATCTAATATGTTACTTGAGCGTGCAGAAAGAAGTCCTAGCGAAGGACTGCTAGGCACCTAGCGAAGGACTGCTAGGCATCGAAACCCTAAGACTTGGCGAAGGGCTGCTGGGCACCTAGCGAAGGGCTTCTAGGAGTCTAAGACCTGGCGAGGGACTGCTAGGCACCTGGCGAAGGACTATTTGGTACCGAAGACCTAGCGAAGGACTGCTAGGCACCGGGCGAAGGACTGCTTGGTACCAAAGACTTGGCAAAGGGCTGCTAGGCACCTGGCGAAGGATTGCTGGGCAAAAGTCCAACCGGAGGAGCTGGTTGACAAAAGGTAAATTCTCCTGAGAGGAGTAGGTGAGGACGCGTTCCCCGTCGAGGGAACAGTAGGCGTCGGTTCGACCTAGGGTTCCATTTGGGAGACCCAAAGTCAGAACCAAGACAGCTAAGGCTGTATAAACCTAATATTTTATTGCCTTGTTTGTTGTGGAACTAACCTTGGATGTAGGGACCAAAGGAACGTGTTACTGTAGCTCAGAATGCCCCAAAGGAGAGGGACAGCAGCTGGGCTAGGTGCCCGGGAGGTCCCGGGCGCCCAAGGTCAAAGCCAAACAAGCAGTTGAGGAAAGATTGCTTTGGAAGCTCACTGGGCCAGGCGCCCTCAATCTCCCGGGCGCCCTGAGTGTCCCGGGCGCCCTGGATGCCTTGGGCGCCCTGGGTCCAAGCCAACGAAGTGATTGAAGTGAATTCAGCCGAGAAACCAGCAGACCAAGTCAACCGGGGCACCCCCAGTGTCCCGGGCGCCCCCGTCAGCTCCGAGCCCGATTCTGGAGTGATAAACTCTGACCGAGCTTCGGATGAGGGTTCTCGGATCCGAAGGCACGTGTCAGGCGCCCCCAGCGTCTCGGGCGCCCCCAGGAGGGCTATAAAAGGGGCTCGACCCCCAAGGCTTCGAAAACAACTTTTCTAACGCCTCTACACTCTTCGACTCAAGCGCTCTGCTCCGGAAACCTCCGATCTCGAGATTCTAAGCGCCGACGACGACCCTCCGCAACGAAGTATGATCCATATCGGACATCGATAACGAAGAGGAAACTTGTTCTTTTTACTGCACTATAATTGTACAATTCTTTGTAAAACTTTGAGAATTATAGAATTGTCCGCAGTAAACGGTCAAGGACCGTGGGCCTTGGAGTAGGAGCCGACCGCGACTCCGAACCAAGTAAAAATCCTTGAGTTCTGTGCATTTATTTTTAATTTCCGCTATGCATTCTCTTTCTTCTAATCCGAAACGGTTTCACGATATTCACCCCCCTCTATCGTGTTTTCTCGATCCAACAGTCAGCTTAGTCGTGAGGGTACGAGTGCTGAGTGATTATACTCGGGGAATCCAAGGGTTCGAGTGCTGAGAGAAGTGTACTCGGGAAGGGAAACCTTAGGTGTGAGGGTGGACCAGTCGACTGCCCTTGTGACAATCTACTGATAAAGGTCACAGAAACTCATAGAAGGGAGTCGACCCTGGACCAGTCGACTGCCTTGGGGGAAGTCGACTGGTAAAGTCGAAAACTAGCCGTTACAGATAGCCGTTGGCCTGCTATTTCGCTGGGATCAGTCGACTGCCCTAGGAGCAGTTGACTGATGGCGAGGGTTTCAACTTAGAGTTCTATTTAAGAGAACTCAGTTTGGGCTAGGAGCTCTTGATGAAATGAGCTTGGTTAGAGCTCATTACTAGTCTTTGTGCTCAGATAGTGTGTCCAAGTTTATGGCGAGGTTTCTCTGCCCACAAGGAGCTACACGAGCTAGCCGGAGGGCATCCGGGGAGTGATCCGTCGAAGGATCGAGGGATTGTCCACCTTACGGACAGCCATGGAGTAGGAGCATCATCTTCGAACCACGTAAACGGTAACGTGTTAGCATTGTTTTGTTTGTATTTGTTTATTCCACTTGCGCTTGCTAACGTGTAGGTAGAAGAAATTGAAAATTGTTATTCACCCCCCTCTAGCAAAACAACAACGATCTAACAGTTCTTTTATCTTAAAGCATGGCTATTTATGTCTAAATAGGTTGCTTGACCTTGTTCTTTGTCGTTGCTTGTTTATTGTCGTTGTTGATACATTTCTTCGTTGATCTTCGAGTTTTTTGAAATTTCGTATCCGTATAGTCTTCCATTGAATTTCTGTTTTGTAAAGTACTGCTTGTACTCGAGTACTTAGAGATTCATTAAACACAACTAGGTTTATTTGGCATTAGATCCTACCTAGTAGTGTAGATGTATAATCCTTGGTTTTTGATTACTTGGTTGATTGTATCATTTCACCGTTATTTTAGAGGGATATTAAAGTTGTTGATAGTTTCCCCATTATTCCGGGATTTGGAACAGTTGACTCCCCAGCATTAGAGTTGTTGATAGCTCCCCCTTTATTCCCGGGTTTGGAGCAGTTGGTGTTGAGGCAATCGGCCCAAGAATGATCGGGAAGATCATGGTTTTGATGTGTGTGACAATAAGTTTAAGGTTAGGGTTTTGTGTTGTATTTGATGTGTGTGATTGAGTTTGTAGGACTTAGAGAATCACACTTGGAAAATATATCCGAGGGACAAGAGCCGAGGGAGGAGAGCTCCAAGGGCAAGCCGGGAAGTGGACTTCAAGGGCACACGTGAAGGGTGGCATGGAGGCAAGCCAAGGAAGGCTTGTATGCGTATCCGAGGGACGATAGCCAGAGGAAGAAGACTTCAAGGGGAGAGCCAAGGGAGTATACCTGAAGGCATACGTGAAGGAGAGTGTTTTGAGAGGTTGTAAGTGAGAATGAAGGCTGGGCAGTCGACTGGCCAAAGGGCAGTCGACTGCCAAAACTCACAGAGAGTTTACAGCCTTGGACCAGTCGACTGCCCCAGGTAACCCTGAAAAACTAGTCGTTGGCTAGCATTTAAAGCTAGACCAGTCGACTGCCACAGGGGCAGTCGACTGGTGCGGGTCTGGACAGCTTGTTAAGTTGTCTTGTTCTCTTATTTAAAGGGGACTTCTTTGCACTAGTTGGGTACTGTTCTCTACTATACCGAAGTGCTACTAGTGCTCCATTTGATCTACTCTTCCTCTAGTCTTCATCGTGATCTTGTAAAGAGGAAGAAGATAACGTGTGTAAAGGTTTCTCCAGCTTTAAGGGAGGATTTCATAGTGGAGAGTGTGCAACCGCGTGGATCCTTGGATTAGTCACCCGTTGGGTGGATACCAAGTAAAAAAGAAAAGCTGAGCCATCGATCCTAACAGTTGGCTCCCCAGCATTAGAGTTGTTGATAGCTCCCCCTTTATTCCGGGGTTTGGAGTAGTTGGCTCCCTAGCACATTTTCGGTTTGATCTCTACAAAGTCGTTAGCGCAGCAGAAACAATAATATGCAAAGGATAATAAACAATGCTAACAACAGAAATTTACTTGGTATCCACCCCGGATGGGTGACTAATCCAAGAATCCGTCGGTGGATCAACCCCCGGATAACCTCCGACTAGATCTGTCGCTCCTTGTGGGTGGAGAAACCTCACCACAACACTTTGGATGCTCTCTGATCACAAAAGACTACTAACTCACTTTACCTAAGCGAGTTTCGTCAAAGAAGATAGTAGGAAACGAGCCCCTTTAAATAGGGCTCGAGTCTGAAATAGCCGCTACCAGTCGACTGCCCCTGGAGCAGTCGACTGGTCCCACTCAGATTTGACCGTTACAGTACATCGTTCGAATCTGCCAGCCTGTTCCAGCCTACACCAGTCGACTGCCCCTTGGCCAGTCGACTGGTCCATCCTAAGCCTAGGGTTACAAGTCTCTCCGCACTCAAACCCTTCCGGCTTAGCCCCTGAGTACAAACACTCATACTCAGACCCTCACAACCCAGTTGACTCTTCACCAGCAGCCTTGACTGTTGCCTTCATGCCCTCTTCATCTTCGGCCCTCGTCCCTCGGATGCGCACGCAAGCCTCCAGCTTGCCTCCATGCCACCCTTCACGTACGCCTCGAAGTTCGCATCCCTCGGCTCATCATCCCTGCTATCCAACGGTCCCTCGGATGCGCACGCAAGCCTTCAGCTTGCCTCCATGCCATCCTTCACCTGAAGACATCAACCAAGTCCATGCGTACCTGTACACCTGCACACTCATGTACACATATGAGAACAACACACATCCTAATTTAACCATATTGCCCACACATCAAAATATCATGATCCTCCAGATCATCTCAGGGCCAATTGCCCCAACAGTTATTGCATCATATGCATTTATTTCATTTATGCATTTTCTTGTGTTTGTTGGATTTATATGAGCTATGAATGTTGCACTTGAGTGGCATACATGTATATGTCGTGATTTTGATGTCGCGCTATTTTATACGTGCTTAGAGATTTTGATGTTGTTATATCATATGATTTTCTTACATGTTTAGTTGTCATTTTATTATATACCATGTTGTTTTATATATGTTATGTATATTTAGGTATTCTTATGTTCCTTATGGACTGTACCCTGTTGTTTTCTCTACTTGTTCTATCTTTATTATGCCATGCTTTTGTCTATTCTTATACCCAGTGAGTTCGCTCGGACTCACCACCCTTGCTTCTTCTTTTTGTTTCAGATAGCAGGTAGTTGCATTTCTTGGAGCCAGGAGAGGATCCACTTGTCAGCCCTTGGTGTAGTCATTTTGGGTATTTGGTTTTTACTTGTTTTATTTTCTACACCTTGTGAGTTTCGCATTTCATTTATTAGGTATCGGTCTGGTTTTATCGTTACTATAGATACATTTAAATTTTCTTTGGTATGTAGATTTACTTTTTGTTTATGATGGCTGAGCCATCAAATTATTATAAACTGCGTGGTTGTGTTTATTTTCTTTTGTTATGATGTCAGCCGCTTGTGGCTGAGCTAGATTGGTGAGGAGATTATGTCTTATTTGTCCCAACTTGTCCGCCGTACAGGGGAGATGCTGCCCGATTTTTGAGTAAGCATGTGCCTCTGAGAGCGTGACAGAAGAACTAGAGGTTTGGAAAACGGAGATGACTGACCAGTTGGTCGTGGAAGAAAGTGGTAAAACCAACCAGCGGTTGATGAGGGTGTTCATATGGTCTCGGCACTTGGATCCTATGATCCTGAGAGATATCGAAAGTTACCTTCATTTCACTGCGGACGTCTTTGGTAAAAGTTGATTGCATCGACTTATGCCAAGGGCTTGATGGCTCTCTAGCAGCCATGATCTCGGCGAAAAAAGAACAAGAAAATGGCAATTCAAACTCCCTAACTCGGTCCCCCAAGTCCATTTTCCCGACCCAGGTCTGGGTTGGGCAATTCAGTCCTCAGCACTCCATCGACCGGATAACTAATAGACCCGAAACATGGCAAGACAGACATAGCTCAACAAACTCCCGACTCAGGGCGTACCTCATGTCTCTCAGCTCCCAGTCAAACGTGTGGCAGCCCACGCTCCCTGGACATGACCCGACCCGGTCCCTAACACTCGGGCCCGTCGGTCGGTACTCGGTACTCGTAATCTGAGGAGGAGTAGATATGATTTCAGGTGGGCTGGCCCGAGGAGGCTCACGCCCAACAGGTTATCAAAATATTAGTACTATGTAACCCCACAAGAATAGAGGAAGACTCGCCTTCTCGGACAAATGGCAAAGCGCTCCAGACTCTCGCTCTCGCGAGTTATAAGTGTGTAAGCTCCCACAAACCCCTCGGCTCAGCTCCTAGTCGGACGCGTAGCGACCCACACTCCGTGGGATACCTCCGACCGAGAAGCCAAACTCTCGCTCTCGCGAGTTATAAGTGGGCATGCTCCCACGAACCCCTCGGCATGACTCCCAGTCGGACGCGTGGCGTCCCACGCTCCCTGGGATACCTCCGACCGAGAAGTCAGACTCTTGCTCTCGCGAGTTATAAGTGGGCACACTCCCACGAACCCATCGGCTCGGCTCCCAGTCGGACGCATGGTGGCCCACGCTCCCTGGGATACCTTCGACCGAGAAGCTACACTCTCACTCTCGTGAGTTCTAAGTGAGCATGGTCCAACGAACCCCTCGGCTCGGCTCCTAGTCGGACGCGTGGTGCCTACACTCACTGGGATACCTCCAACCGAGAAGTCAGACTCTCGCTCTTGCGAGTTATAAGTGGGCATGCTCCCACAAACCCCTTGGCTCGGCTCCCAGTTGGACACGAGGCGGCCCATGCCCCTTGGGATACCACCGACCGAGAAGCCAAACACACGCTCTCGCGAGTTATAAGTGGGCATGATCCCATAAACCCCTCGGCTCAGCTCCCAGACGGACGCGTGGCGACCCATGCTCGCTGGGATACTTCCGACCGAGAAGCAAAACTCTCGATCTCGCGAGTTATAAGTGGGCATGCTCCGATGAACACCTCATCTCGGCGCCCAGTCGGACGCGTGGCGGCCCATGCTCCCAGGAATACCTCCGACCGAGAAGCCAGACTCTCGCTCTCGTGAGTTATAAGTGGGCATGCTCCCACGAATCCCTCGGTTCGATTCCCAGTTGGACGGGTGGCGACCCATGCTCCCTGGGATACCTCCGACCGAGAAGCCAAACTCTCACTCTCGCGAGTAATAAGTGGGCATGCTCCCACGAAACCCTCGGCTCGGCTCCCAGACGGACACGTGGCGGCAAAGCTCCCGGGGATACCTCCGACTGAGAAGCCAGACTCTCGCTCTCGCGAGTTATAAGCGGGCATGGTCCCACGAACACCTCGGGTCGCCTCCCAGTCCGACACGTGGTGGCCCACGCTCCCTGGGATACCTCTGTTAGTGATATGAGAGAAGTGTCCTAAGGCAATCACCTTATGATTGTTATCATTTATTCTAATAAATGAATATTCACTATTTGAGTATACATGTTTGTGTATTTGATTGAGATCTTAAACTCATTTACTGAATGTCCGCAATACAATTCACAGCATGAGAGAATTTGTGATGAATTCACAACTAGTGATTATCTCTACATGTGCAATTATGAAGTATTGAAATTGTCCCTAGTCGATGAATTGATAAATATGGACACTATCAATTCTGTTGAGACTAGCATGGGTTATTCTCTAATCAGATGATTCTCACTGGCTGGTGACATTGAGATGTCCGGAGATAAATATGAATGCTAGTTAAGGGAACTAGTTCATTGGAGTGACTGGCTGTAAAACTTCATATGGTAGTCTACATATAGATATGTCAGTGAAGTTCTTACTGCAGCTTAAGTGCGATGTTCCTTTGACTTGCGGTGTTCAAGTCGTCTTGGTCATGGAGACTTATACTTTGACATCTTAAGCAAGCATCTCCAAGGAGGTGTGGACCCAGGATGATTGGGTATAAGCCAAAGTGCCCGAAGATGTTTGAACAGCCTACAAAGGATTCACCACTCCTTGCGAGGAGATGTATACCCGAGGCCTATCGTCGGATTGTTACTCGAAGCCTCTGGCCAGAGCATGACATGTTCAGAGTATGAATCTCTTAAATACATGAGAGTAATTAGAATCCGTAGGACGAGAAAAGTTACTTGGGCTAGGTGTGACGTTGTCAGCCTAGTGGGGACTGACACACATAGACCATGTCCTGAACCAAGTGGGTATAAGATGGTGAAGGGAATGGGGCACAATTCATTATAGCTGCTGAAGGGTTTCAGAATTGTTTCTGAGGTCAACCGTTGATCTTTCGATTAATTGGGGATCATGATGTACTACTAGGTGCCACTCATGATCGTTCTATAATTAATTGATTAATTTAGACGACCAACATAAATCAAAAGCCTATTTAGTCACACGCACTACGAGTAATCCGAGGGATTTAAAACGAGTTGAAAATTGGATTTTCCAATCAAGAGAGATTAGGTTTGGTGGAGCCAAACGATAAATCGAATCTGAATTTTTCAGAGACGCATCGAAAGCGTAAAATGGCTAAGTCTTTTGAAGACTTAATAGATGAATTAAATAAGTTTAATTCATTGGGGCATGACTTGGATGGGTTGGCCAAAGAGGGCCTCCATCCTCTTTGCTTTGCCGGCCACAACAAAGGGAGAGAACCAAGTTTTTGGTTCAATTTATAAAATAAACCAAGTGTGATTTGTTTTATAAAATTATGGATGATATAAATTTTTATATAATAAACCAAGGTTTGGTTTATTTTTCATGGAAATTAAAATGAACCATGGATTGGTTTATTTTATAAAATCAATCATGAATTAATTTACCATGATAAGGAAATTTATTCCATAGGAGAGAAGATTTTTTATCATGACTTAAAATATGATTTTAACCATGATATAAAATCAAACTTGGCATGATAGAATAAGTTATTTCATATTTGAGAGGCTTGATGGTTGAGAGGCCACTATATAAAGGACCCAAGGCAAGGCTTGGGTGATAATCATAGAGATGAAGGCATAGGTTCTCTCCCTCTCTTTCTCTCCTTCTCTTCTCTCCTTCTTGCCGTGCGCCAACCAGCCCCAAGAAGGAGCACCAGCCGGCTGCCCATGCCCTTTCCCTACCGACCACCACCTGCTGCCGGAGAAGGAAGCTCCGACCATCTCTTGGCCGGAAGAAGGTGCTGCCGGAATTAGAGTTTGCTGCAAGGATCTTTTTGCCGCAAGCCTCTTCTTTTGCTTCGCCGGAATTTTGATTCCGGCCATCCTTTTGTGGTTAGTCTTCCGACTTCTCTCTTGATTTTTCTAGTCGTGTTCTCGGAGAATCTAGTAGTTCTCGAGAACACGAAACTCGTGGCTTTGCGAAGTCATCCCGATGATACTCGGCGTGGACACGAATAGAGGCGGAGCTTCCAAGGGACGCTTACGGTTGGATCTCGTCCCTTCCTTCGAGTTATGCGAGGTAATACGTAAATTAGTTTACGTTTATGCAAAATTTTAAATATATGATCATGTCTACACAAGATGAAATTGCATGCTTAGATGTGTGGTTAAATTATTTGAGAAATTATTTGTGTTAAACCTTCCGCTGCACGTAATTAATTTTTAAAATTACGAAACCGCATCCATGTCAACATGCACCCGGTCCCAACAGTGGTATCAGAGCCAGGTTTGTGTTTGACATAATCATATAATTGTTTTGCAGAAAGCTTTATCATGATCTCAATTTTGGAAAATTTTCAATTATGGAAACTTTCTAATTATGATAAATTTTCGATTTAGGAATTTCAAAGTTTGGAAATCCTCATGAAATTTCGCAAACTTTTGAAATATCTCTGTTTCTGAAATTTTATGATAATTGTGAAAACTTTACATTTTTGGAAACTTTCCAATTTTGGAAAAACGTAAGTTTTCTTTGTACCAGAAACTTACAATTATTCTGAAACCCTTTTATTTTTGAAAACTTTCCATTTATGAAAAGCTCACAATTTTGGGCACTTTCTTTCAAGAAAGTCTAGACAAATTATGGGAATATTAATTGGCATTTAAATTTATAATTGAAAATTAAATTATTTATAAAATTCTTTATTTTGGATTAAGCATCGGGGAGCCATCCAATTTAAAGTTAGTTGTTATAATTATATTTCCTAAATTGAATTTAAATTGTCAAATGTTTAATTTGAATTGAGCATCGGGGAGTCATCCAAATTAAGTTATTGATATTAATTTTTCATAAATAAAATATGTGATCAAATCTTGGAGATTTTTGAGGTGATTCTTAAACGATAATTTTCTTATTTGATTTATGAGGTGATGCTCTTACATATTATTGCCTCCAAAATTAATTAGGAAAATTGTTTCCTATAGAGTATATTTCCTTAAATAAGATTTTCATGAAAATAATATGTGGTTGAATTAAGGGAATCTGTCTCTTAATTTAATAAGATTTGATTTAGAGAAATCAAAGTCTTAAACATATTATTTCCGAAATTGATTATGATAATTCAGAAAATTATTTCCCAAAACAATTCCTTGATTAATAAAGTATGAAATTAGAATTAGGAAATCCGGTTCCTAATTCAATTAATGAGACTTGATAAATTAAGTCACATACATACTTTATTAAGGAAATCGTTAGAACATGACATAATTATATGTCATGAATGTGCATAAAAGAAAAGGATGAGACCCAAAACCCCTTACAAAATATTAAGACCAACACCTTCCATTAATTTGGTTAGAACCGGAGTATTGTTTCTCATTTGGGTTGATGGACACATCCATGCCCGGCTTGAACCTCAACATGTTCAAACCATGGAATTAGTTTATGATTAATATAGTTGGAGTCAGAGGTCAATCCTTAGTTTTGGTTGTTGGACACATCCAAGCCTAACTAAACGGTTGAATGAGCTCCAACCATATTAAAACTATTTCTTGATTAATGGGTCAGCCTTAAGCTTGGAGCATCGATTTGTTGTGCCACAGCCAAGGTCGATGTAAAGAGAGGTGCAGTTGGGTGCTATGTATATTGTTGCATACTTGTTAATGAGTTAACAACCCAATGATTTATGCAAACATTCAATTAGTTGATAGCATAATGTGATAGTTACATATGTATATAATATGTAATCGGTATAATTACCTACCTTCATAGCTAAACTTGATGGACTCTAGCCATGGTTGTTCTTATCTATAGTTGGATATCAACCTATTTGGAGATGTTCCTACGATCTCCCGAATTGATGAAAAGGGTTATTCAATTCGAAAAATAAATAGGATTTAATTAATGTATATTGATGTATTCTTTATCATTCTCATCACATAACCTCAATTTGTATTTCTAGGATAATCACATGATCATGTCTTCTCTGAATTTGCGTTCCAATTTGGACACCAATAAGCTGACTGGGCCAAACTTCATGGACTGGCTTCGAAACCTGAGGATAGTCCTCAAGGCAGAAAAGCTTGCTTATGTCCTTGAAGAACAACTTCCCAACCATCCTCCTGAAGATGCAACTCCAGACCAGTTAGTGGCCTATCAGAAACATGTGGCCAATTCTGAACATGCGAGTTGCATCATGTTGGCCGCTATGGTACCTGAGCTACAAAAGCAGCATGAGCATATGGATGCTCATACCAT
>JAGFNQ010003688.1:578392-640387 GCA_024364735.1 Boesenbergia rotunda | reverse complement strand
TCACTGATCAGTGCTAACGACAGTGGAAGTCGCCGGATCTCGGACGTGCAAGTGGTTCGAATTCCGAATGTGTTTCCGGAAGAGCTTCCGGGCTTGCCTCCTAAAAGGCAATTGGAGTTTGCAATCGAGTTGATTCCGAGGACAGCGCAAACATCAAAGGCACCATATCAGATGGCACCGAAAGAGTTGGATGAGTTGAAGGTTCAGCTCCAGGAATTATTGGACAGAGGATTTATCCGGCTCAGTGTTTCTCCGTGGGGTTCTCCGGTATTATTTGTGAAAAAGGACGGTTCCATGAGATTATACATCGACTACCGGTAGTTGAATGCAGTCATGATAAAAAACAAATACCCTTTACCACGGATTGAGGACCTATTTGATCAGCTGAGGGATATATCAGTGTATTCGAATATAGATCTGCGGTCAGTTATCATCAGCTGAGAGTCAGATATTCAGATATCTAGATGACGGTCTTCCGCACTCGGTATGGACATTATGAGTTTTTAGTAATACCATTTGGGCTTACCAATCTTCGGCAGTGTTTATGGATCTCATGAACTGGATATTTCTGGAGTACTTGAACCAGTTTGTTATTGTATTCATCGACGACATCTTGATTTACTCCCATTCTGAGGAGGAGCATGCTTGTCACCTTCGCATCATCTTGGAGACGCTCCGGCTGGAGCATTTATATGCAAAGTACAAAGTACAATAAGTGTGCTTTCTGGTTATCTTCTGTGGGTTTCCTCGGATATGTAGTTTCCAGCAGATATTTTTGTAAACTCCTAGAAGATTGAGACTGTCACTAGTTGATAGCAGCCCAAGTCAGTTCACGAGATACGTAGTTTTCTGGGCTTGGCTGGCTATTATCGGCGCTTAGTTGAGGGCTTTTCCAATATTGTCGCACCTTTGACACGCCTGACCAGAAAGGGCGTGAAGTTCATATGGACCAAGGTCTGCAAGACCAACTTCCAGGAGCTGTAGCAACAACTAGTACTGCACCAGTCTTAGTGTTACCTTCGGGGGAGGACGACTTCGTTCTGTACACTAACGCGTCATATTAGGTTTTGGAGCAGTACTTATGCAGCATGGGTGGATGATCTCTTATATTTCTTGGCAGCTGAAGGAGCATGAGAAGAACTATCCTGTTCATAACCTGAAGCTGACCACCATCATTTTCGCATTGAAAATATGGTGACGCCATTTATACGGCATCACTTTTGAGATTTTCACTGACCATATAAGCCTTAAGTATTTGTTCACTCAGAAGGAGTTGAATCTCCGACAGAGGAGATTAATAGAGTTTCTGAAGGACTACGATTGCACCATTAGCTATCATCCTGGGAAAGCTAATGTGGTCGCTAACGCACTGAGCAGGAAGTCCATAGCAGTTCTAGCATATCAGCGAGTTATGGTCACAGAGTTGATTCAGGGTTTCTTAGAGCTCGGGTTAGAGGAGCAGACTCAGACTGAGAGGGGTTTGCTTGTGACGATGGTTGCCCAGTCAGGGATCAGGTTAAGGATTAGAGAGACGCAGGTCAGTGATCAACATCTACAGTTCTTTGGCCGTATAGTCGCAGGGTAGCAATCCGACTTCACTCTAGATGATGAGGGCATCCTGTACTTTCATGGAACGCTGTGCGTACCAGAGTCGCACCTTATATTGGAGGAGCAACTATAGGAGGTGCATCGCTCGTAGTTCTCTATTCACCTAGGCGAGACCCAGATGTATCGAGATTTGAGACGTTCCTACTAGTAGAATGGTATGAAGAAAGACATCGCGGATTTTGTAGCCAGATGTCTAGTATGCCAGTAGGTTAAGGCTGAGCACCAGAGACATGTTGAGTTAGTTCAGAGGATTCTCATTCCTGAGTGGAAATGAGAACACATTATCATGGACTTCGTGGTGGGTTTGCCTAAGACTAGGAGAGGATATGACGCGATTTGGGTGATCGTTGATCGATTAACCAAACTTACGCATTTCTTAGCGATCCGGAGGACGGATTCTTTGGACAGATTAGCTGAGTTATATTGTCAAGAGATTGTCAGACTTCACATTATTGCCCTGAGCATTATTTCAGACAAAGATCCACAGTTCACATCTCGTTTCTGGCAGAGCCTGCAAAAGGCCATGGGTACAGATCTTCGATTCAGTATAACTTTTCATCCGCAAACTGACGGACGGTCAAAGCGTACAATTCAGATGTTGGAGTATCTGTTGAGATCATGTGTTATGAATTTCGGAGACAGCTGGGAGGATCATTTGCACCTAGTTGAATTCGCCTATAATAAAGGCTAACATTCGGCGATTCAGATGCCGCTGTATGAGGGGTTATATGGTAAATCATGTAGGGCTCCCACCCTCTAGGAGAAGGTTGGGGAGCCCCAGTTACTGGGACCCCAGAGAACATAGCATGAGGCAAAGTTAGTTTGCACCATCAGACGAAGGATGTCAGAGGCACAGGATCGTCAGAAGAGTTACACATATCAAAGACGGAGACCTCTGGAGTTCTCCGTGGGCGACTATGTTTTCCTTGAGTTTTACCCATGAGGGGGTGAAGAGATTTAGCATCAGAGGTAAGTTAGCTCTATGGTATATTGGACCCTTTTAGATTCTGGAGCGGGTCGGAGCCATAGCTTACTGATTGGCACTTCCCCCATCCCTTGCGGGTGTGCACAATGTATTTCATGTCCCCATGTTGAAGTGATATGTGCCAGATCCAGCTCATATTTTATCGGATATAGCAGTTCCACTTCAGCCTAACGTGACCTACGAGGAGGTTCCGGTTCGGATTTTGGTCCACCGAGAGCATCAGTTACGGGACAAGACGATTCGGCTGATTAAAGTCCGATAGCAGCACCATTCTGATGCTGAAGTGACCTGGGAGATCAAGAATACTATCAGAGCTCGTTACCTCCACTTATTTACTTGAGGTACATGTGAGTGATTTCATTTAGTATTTGTACTGTATATTATTCGTTCAGTATTTGTGTTGTATGATTATCCATGTTGCATGTGATAATGAAATTTGGGGATTAAATTTTTTTGTTAGTGTGGGAGAATATAAAATTAAAAAATTTAGGGGCCTGATTGTATAAATTCCTAAACATAAGGGATTCAAGTAAATAAAACAAGATCGAGGGTTTATTTATAAAATTCCATCTCTTTAATTCCTTCCCTTTTCTTCTCCCTGTGGCAAATCGCGAAATCAAAGCCGCAACACCTCCTCCTCCTTCTTCTTCTCCTTCTTCGATCCTCTGTTGCCGCCCCTTCCAATCGGCGCTGGCAATCTCTCAGATTTCTTCCCCGGAGGTCATTAAGGGGATCGAGTCCAGGTAAAGGTTTTCCTGATCTCCCTACTCTCTTCTAGATTTCCTTAGTGACCTTGTTGCCATCTTTGATTTAGGGCTGGAATTTGAGAGGGTCGATCTAGGGTTTGAGGTGAGCTCTTTTCGAAGAAGGGATTCTCTCTTTTGGTGTTCATTGGGCGTGTTACCTAATCGCCAAATCTGAACTAGCAGAGGAGGAAATTTCTACCGTGTTGGAGTTTCTTCCTCGACTCAGCTTCGACGTGCGGGAATTGACCAGCATTCAGGTAAGAATTGGGATTGAGTTGATTCGCTTCCTATATACGTAGAATAGATCTGTGGATTTCGGTTCGGATTTTTTGTTAGATGATGGTGTTTTCCTTGATCTGTGGATTTGGATGTTTTGGATTGAAGTCTTGACAAGATGTTACATGAGTTCTGTTGATGATAGATGAATAGTTTTGCTAATCGAAATTCTGTTCTAAGTTGCGAATCTGTGATGGGAATTCTGCATTTCTTGATGATACATGGCCAACTTGGATTAGCTTTGATGTGTGGATGACTTGTGCATTGGTCCTTCTTGTTTTGATCAGTTTTGGACTCAATATGCGTTGATCTGTTCAGTCCCTGTTGTTTTGGATTGTTTTGGAATTCAGATTCAGCGTGGATGAGTACTTCCGCTAGCATCCTGGATGGGTATTTCCGTCAGCATCCTCACTGATAACCTACGACGATGGTTGATTAGTGACAGGGGTGATCATGTCATTGCATCATGTGCATGATGCATTGGATTATTTTGTTTGTGTTTTGCTATATTGGATATTGCATTTGTTTGACATGCATTACAAGCGGTATTATTTGTTTCAGTCGGTGACCTTGCTTTACCCATGGAGGGGTATTGAGGGTATTGATTTGTATGTTACCGAGATAGTTTGACACGGGTATGCTTTACTTTCATAGGACCTCAGTTTTGCATTTTCTATTACTGCACTCGATATTGTGACAATTGGACTTTTACTGTTAGTATAACTTACTTTACATATCTAATATCAGTATTCGCTGAGTTCTTGGACTTACCTAGTTAACTTTGTTTTTATTTCAGGATGATCGTCTAGAGTGTCCAACAGTTTATCCTAGTTCTTCCGTTCCGGTTCTTCTTCTTCCAACTGTCGTCGCCTAGGGGATCGATTTCGGCGAGGGGACCTTTGTCAATACCCCGAGTTGCTCCACTTCTTGTGTGGTTTGGCGTCAGCGTCCTTGGATCTCCTCCTCTTTAAAGTGTAACACTCCTCCATGGAGTGGGGTGGTACTGCCATGAAAGTTACAATACTTCTCGGGCGGTGTTGGTCCCTTGGTGTCCACTGTTTTCACCAGTTTCTTCATATGATCCCAGTGACTTTTCCTGATAGCGAATCCTGTGCTTGGGGCGAGCAGGTGGTTCCTTCCTATTAGATCGTATTGAGATTTGAACAGGGGTTCTTGCCGAGTCTTTCCGACGGGCGTGCTGCACTTCCTTTACATTGACGTGCTTGACCGACTGCCCCAATAAATCATGATACTGGTTGGTTTCTTCACGAGAGACCAGAAGAAATCTCCTTCAGCAAGTCCTTGCGTAAAGGCACTGACGAGAATATTTGAAGTGGCGCTTGGCACATCTTGCGCTACCCGATTGAACCGTTGGATGTAATCTTCAGTGGCTCCTTGCTCTTCTGCTTTAAAGCGAAGAGATTCAACGTGTATTCTGATATCGCCGACTACTAACAAAGTGATGTAAGAAAATAGTTTTAAACTCTAGAAAGAAGTTTATAGAATCTTACGGTAACCTCTGGAACCATCCCGTGCGCTCTGACAACGTGCTGAAGAACACTCAACACTTTACACCATCTGTATATTGGTGCAACAGGGTTGCGTTCTCAAACTTGCAGATATGATCCTCGGGATTTATTTTTTCAACATAAGCAGCAATTTCGGGACTTCGGAATTGCTTGGGCATAAATCATTTACAATGTCCGGACAAATGGTGAAGATGTATACTCGGAAGAACCTTTGCAAGTTCACTCTTTCCTTGTCCTTCTTTTGCCGTAAAATGCTGAAGCGGCCATGTGGGCTTTCTCCATCTCTCCAATGGAGTCCCATCGGTGCCCCAGGGCCGCATTCACGGGCACCCTACAGGTGATATGAATCTTCGATTCCGAACGTACGAGGTTGATGCTCGCTAGGTGTCTGCCTGTATCGGCATCGCCCATTGAGAAGCAGCTTGTTCAATTTGATGTTGCTCCAGCACCCCTCGAACGACGTTGGCGATTAGGTGGTCTAGTTCCTCTCTTGTCAAAATTATCTGTTGTCCTTCCGGTTCTGCTATTATAGTATTCCTTCTTGTAGTCAATCTTGAGTTTCCCACAAACGACATCAAAGTTGTTCCGGAAGTAAACGACGTGGACGACAGATCACCGTGATGCAGCTCTGAAAGATTTTGGAGGAGGATGTCTGCACCTGTAAGATTAACATGACTGTTAAAGGGATACACCAAAAGGAGTTTCGGCGGAGCCCTTTCTGACGGTCAGGTCAAAATTACTAGCAGATATGGAGTAATAAGAATAAGTTCTCTAGTATTTTCGAGAGCCCCATTACCTAAGGGTCTCAGTACCTTATATAGTCACAATTCGTTCCCTTTGAGTGCTCCCACATAGCTGTAACTATCTTCTCTGTTTTCACACCTCATGATTCGTGGTTGCCTGCCATCTGTCATTCCTTAGGGGGTCACTGTAGGTAACGGCTACCGCACATGTTAAACCATACATTGAGGGTCATAACTGGTGACTAATATTCCTATTGAAGGAGGACACGCTTAAAACTGTTGTCATCTGCATTAACCATGTAATTAACAATAAACCTCTCTTTTCTCTTCCAAGTTGATTTCGGGTTCCGCTCTCCAAATTAAGCTCGCGAAACCTCAATGCCCGAGCCGACCCCGAGCACACTTCTCTCGAGGGGGTCTTGGGAAATCCAACCTGAGTTGGCCTCGGGCATTCCTTGTCCAAGCTGACCTCGAGCTTTCCTCCCAAGTTGATTTCGGGTGCTTACCTCCTACACTCACCATGACACGCAGCCTTTTCGCGTCGCCTGTTCACATTGGGCTACTCATCCCGATCACTTATGTTTCAAAAGAAAATTATAAAATACAAACTTAGATCGTAAATGATTTCATAATGAAGGTCATATATATAGAAATGTTAAATATTATGAGAAAATGAGTTCACAAATAATTTTTCGTCTTTGAGTTATAATGAACTTTGGGGATCGACGGATCATTATTTTAAAGAGAATTAAGAATTTGATCGAAATTTTCAGATTTAAGTTCGGTTCAGCACCATAAATTCCTCCTACACTCACCATGACACGCAGCCTTTTCGCGTCGCCTGTTCACATTGGGCTACTCATCCCGATCACTTATGTTTCAAAAGAAAATTATAAAATACAAACTTAGATCGTAAATGATTTCATAATGAAGGTCATATATATAGAAATGTTAAATATTATGAGAAAATGAGTTCACAAATAATTTTTCGTCTTTGAGTTATAATGAACTTTGGGGATCGACGGATCATTATTTTAAAGAGAATTAAGAATTTGATCGAAATTTTCAGATTTAAGTTCGGTTCAGCACCATAAATTTGAGAATTTTGATATTGAAAATTGATTTATATTAATATTTAGAAATTTTAAAAAATTATCATTTTTCGTTGAAAATCTTATTATATATATATATATATATTATATATATATATATATTTATATATATATATATATAAAAGCTAGCAACTTTAACAAGAAACAATCCGATAATTTATTTCAATACGTCATAGATGGAAAAGCAATTTGACGTAAATTGGTATTATATTCTATAAGACTATAACCCTCTTTGATTCTTGAACGTTGAATCTTCCATTAAGTGTCTACAATTAGATTGGTATTATATTCTTAGCTCAATATTTATTTATAGTTAATTTCAATGTCATGGCAGCTTTCGGTTGGCTGGGAGATATACTGCATTGTTTGGTCAAATTAGTTCCACTTGTATCCGTCAAATTTATGAGTTGAAGTCTGGTCAAATTAATCCCACTCCCAGGATCGAATTCTTCATCGTCATCGTTTTGTCCAACGAAGCGTCGTCGCCTAGTTTCCAATATATATAATAAATGAAGAGAAAGAATTGTTCATCTTTCCTCGATTTCTTTTCTTGTTAAATTAAAAAAAAAATTATTATATTATGTTTTTATAAAGATAAATTGGAAATTTATCAAATCACGTACCTAAATTTTTGAATTTATAAAAAAATTCATATTACTTTGGTATTTATCAAACAATTCTATTTTTTTCTTTTTCTCTTTTCACTATCGTTTTTTTTCTATCTCTTTATTTTTCTCTCTCCTATATAAGCAATCTCAATAATCTTTCTTCTCTTTTTTACATATATGCATAAGGTAGGCCTATATACAAATTATATTAGACCCATGACATTTAGGGTTTAATTGATTCTTTTGATAACAATTTAATATTTCGAAGAATCCAAAATAAATAATGGACAATATATTTGAAGTTCTTACCACCTCAGAAATACACATGACTTGAAATGATTACAATTTGAGATATCAGAAATTATACTATAAATCCACAATGGATTGCACCCATTTTCAATTTTTGTGGATTTATGAAATTATAAGGAGTTTAAATATGTTACCTATTATTTATTTTGACTTTTCCAGATATGTTAAAATGTTATTGAAAAAATCAATTAAAATCTCATATTTGGCCCACATTGAAACCATATGAGTCTATACAGGCCTAAAGTGGGCTTGAGACGAGTTTATATTAAACCTAACGTGGACATAATATGAACTTATATTAGGCCTAATATAAGATTTCAGCCAATTCTTTTTTACTACATTTTAAGAAGCTAAAATAAATAATGGATAACATTTTAAACTTCTTGTAATCTCATAAATCTACAGGAACTGAAATGAGTATAATTAGATATTCTAGGTCCATCAATATATTTTGAATGATTCGACAAAAACTCCCATATTGGACTTGATACAGATCATATCAAGCCCACATTGGGGGGGGGGGGGGGGGGGGGTTGGGGGGTTGTCAATCAGTGGGTTTGCCCCGAAATTCACTGATAGACTCGTTTCAGTTTCTATGGATTTTTAAATTTGCAAGAAGTTTAAATATGATATCTATTATTTATTTCGACTTCTCTCGAAATGTTAAAATGTTATAAAAATCAACTAAATCCCAAACGTCGTGTGCTTGATATGATTTGTATTTCAGGCGGCTTACGTTATGTATGCATGCATGTATAAAAAAAGAGAAGAGATAGAAAACAATAATAAAGAAAAAGAAAAAATTGAGATTTGTAATAGACCTCTATTGATGAATTTGAAAATTTACGTGCATGGTTTAATAAATTCTCGAAGATGAATTGTATTGAAAACATTCAAAGACTTACCACTAAAAAATTGACTTTTATTCTCTTTTATTTCTCAACTATCTTTATGTTATTTTATATCTATTTAAATTGAAACTCTGGATTTGCAATTCATGGGAGGAAACCACCCTCCAAATTCATGAAGAACACTTAATAAAATAAAAACAACTTGGAAATAAGGCGTGCAATTAATATTTTAATTATTATACGGAGTTTTTTTCCTTTCACAATGGTAGAAAAAATCTACGGCAACAAAGAATGCGCCAACGAAGCGTCGTCTCCAAGTTTCCAATATCTCTGCAGTCTTCATTTATTATATATACATCTGTCATATGATCCTAGCAACTGCAGAAATTGCAAGCAAGCGAAGAGAGATCGTTGATCTTTCCTCGACTTCTTTTCTTGTCAATTAAGAGATAATGGTGAAGTACCATGAGCATGAGGTGGTCATCGTCGGCGCCGGCATCGCCGGGCTGGCGACGGCAGTGGCCCTGAAGATTGTAGGATTGCCGAGTTTGGTGCTTGAGCGGTCCCCGGAGCTCCGAACCACCGGTGGAGCCTTGGCTTTGTTCCCCAACGCTTGGCGCGCTCTCGAAGCCCTCCGTGTTGCTCACAAGCTCATTCCCCTCTACCCCGCATTAAACATGTATCGATACTTTCTTTGACCCATCATTCCTAAATTTTGATTAATTTTTAATGTATTGCTGTTTGTGTTTTTAGATCACGAGTTACCGATCTTTCAAGTGGATCGTCTAAAGTGGTGCCCTTAAACAAGAGAGAGACGTAATATACTAATATATATAAATCATGATTTTTTTTTTAGATCGTTAAACTATCATTTTGGTAACATTTTTTTGCTGTTTCTTGTGATAGAGGTGACACAGGAATCAGGTTAGTACACAGGAAGGCCCTGTTACAAGCGCTGGCCGAGGAACTGCCACAGGACAACATAAGGTTCTCCTCCAGGATAGTCTCCATCGACCAAGAACAGGGTTCGTCGCCGGCCACAACTGTGCACTTAGACGACGGTTCCGTTATCAAAGCCAAAGTGCTCATTGGCTGCGATGGCGTTCACTCGGTTGTGGCGCGGTGGTTGGGCCTATCGCCGCCTGTTGACTCTGGTCGCTCCGCCATTCGGGGACTCGCGGTGTTCCCCGACAGCCACGAGCTCAAGAATGAAGTCTTGCAGTTCTTCGGTGATGGAAAAAGAGGAGGGGTGATTCCTCTTAACAACAAGGAGGTTTACTGGGTCATCACCCGCGCCTCCGATGACAGAGGCAAGTCTCTGTTTTCTCTAGCTAGTTTTATTTCCCAAGTTGCCGCAATTAGTCGCCGGTTTCAAAGTTGATAGCTTCTTTACATTGCTAATTAAATGCAGATAAAGAGATGGCCAGAGCAACGCCGGAGTTCATCATGGAGGAAGTACAACAGCATTTGACCGAAGACTTCCCGCCGGAGATGCGATATGCCCTTGAACACGTGGACGCGAGCACCGTGAGCTGGGCGCCGCTGCTGATCCGGGTCCCGTGGGACCTCCTCCTGCAGCGGATGCAGAAGGGGTGTGTGACGGTCGCAGGCGATGCTATGCATCCCATGACGCCTGAGATCGGGCAGGGTGGGTGTGCCGCGCTGGAGGACGCCGTCGTGCTGGGGCGGTGCCTCGCGCGGGCACCGTTGCTGGAGGCTGGATTGGAGAACTATGCCCGGGAGCGTCGATGGCGAGTCGCTGGAATCGTGGCGGCGGCGTATCTATCCGGGTGGGTGCAGCAAGGCGGCTCCAACGGCTTGTGGAGGCCGTTGGCCAAGTGGTTTAGGCAGAGGGTATACTACCAATACGTTCATCCAAGGATCGTGGAGGCCATCTATGGGTATGACTGCGGGGAGTTGCCGCCGGCGGAATAGTTCATGCGAGCAAACACAGATGGAATTAAACATACGTCTCTCTCTGCCCATGTGATTTTCAACTGTTTTAAGAGCTTTCTATTTGATGTAATAAATATGTAATACATTGAGCAAAAATAAATAAGGGTGCGATGATTAATGCTTTTAATAAATAATTAAGGGATTGTATTATTGAGGATTTTATTTTCAATGAAAAATAACCATTTCAAAATTAGTAAGTTCAAAGAGTTGGATACTTATGTTAATTAAAAAAACATTCCTTTTTAATTAATCGTCCAAGGGGAGTTTTTTTTTTTTTTTTTTGGCTTTATTATCAAAAAGGGTGTTCCATCCCGATTAATTTACCCTTCTCTCCCTAATCTAATGTTCTTCCAGATTTGGGTTGTTTAATTCAAGGCTGGTCAAAGTGGGCAGGTGGGAAAGAGAAATGATACGCTGCGTGAATTAATCGGCGTGAACGCAACGTGAACGACGTGGAACGCCACGTCGTTCACGCCACGTGGGCGCCGATTAATTCACGTTGTTATTTTGAAGGAAAACTGCGTCCCAGTTTTCCTTTCTCCTCCGCTCCGCAGATCCAAATCCCAGCACTCCTCCTCCTCGCCGCCATCCCCCTCCACCCCTACCTCTTCCTCGTCCGCTTCCGGTGATCTCGAGCGCGTCTTCAACAAGTTCGACTCCAACGGCGACGGCAAGATCTCGTCCGAGGAGCTCGCCGCGGTGCCGAGGAGGAGCTCCGCCGGATGATGGTCGAGACCGACTCCGATGGGGACGGGTTCATCTCCCTGGAGGAGTTCGTGGAGATCAACGCCCCGCCGGCGTCGACCGACGAAGACCTCCGCCTCGCCTTCGCCGTCTTCGACCTCGACCGAAACGGCGTCATCTCCGCGGACGAGCTTTCCCGGGTCCTCATCGGTATTGGGGAGGGCGCCTCCGTCGCCGAATGCCGCCGCATGATCCAAGGGGTCGACCGCGACGGCGACGGTCTCATTAGCTTCGAAGAGCTCAAGGCCATGATGACTTGCGGGGCGGGTTTCTCCCACGCCTGCGCTGCTATGGCCGCCGCCAACGCCACCGCCGAATAGGCGGACTTCCCTCACCCATCCCTCTTCTTCCATTTTCTCGAAGTATTACTTCGACTGATGCCCAATCCCCCTACCTATTATATTATATTATATTATATTATATTATATGTTGAAGCATTTTATCAACCAACATATGATAGAAAAACAAAATGTAGATATTTGCTACTCCATTAATGAATAATCTGATCACTTCGATCCATTTTTTTTCTTGTATCGAAAGAAGAATTAATAAAGACAGTTACACATTATCAGTTTTTCTGATTTTCCCTACTTCATAAGAACAGCATCCAGAGCGAATTTTGCTAAGAAAAATTGTCATTACAAAATTCTTGAAGCATTTGTCCAGAAGCATGCAATTGCAACGATCAAGAGAGGATCGCCAAAACGTCGGACGCTTTGAGAACCACGTAGCCGGAGCCATCGGCGCCTTTGAACTCGCTACCGGCGTACTTGGAGTACAACACTGTGCTCCCGCTCTCCACCGTCAATGGCTTCCGGTTCCCTTCCTCGTCGACGGCACCTGAACCCACTGCAACAACCGTTCCGATGGAAGGCTTCTCTTTGCTTGCCTCTGTCAAGAGCAAACCGCCGGCGGTCTTCTCCTCAGCTTCTGCAACCTGAGGTAAACAAGGAAGTTTCATGTACGCTATAATCAAGCAAGAACAGTTTGGCAGAAGCAACAAAAACATTTCAACGTTTTTAAGTTTGACCCTGCAATTCAACCTTGATTAGAATCCTGTCATTGAGAGGCTTTAAATCCTTGACATCCTCAGCTTCCAGAATGCCAACAATGTCATCCTCCTTCAGGATAATGTGGCTGGCTCCATTCAGTTCCAGTTCTGTGCCTGCATACTTCGAGTATAGAACTTGTGACCCCGTCTGCACCATATTACACAAGTTTTAGAAACTTGGAGTTGATGTAGGACTACAATAATCTTCTAAGACGAATAATCTCATTAAGGTCAAGTAATTTAAACCAGCTAAGAATTGAATCAGTACAAGCACCTGAATACCAACTGCTAACTTCTTGTCGCCTACAGTCCTTCCGTCTCCAACAGCAACCACTTCGCCGGACTGAGGTTTTGATTGAGCTGTTGAGGGTAGTAATATACCGCCAACAGTCACCTCCTCGGAACTCTTGATCTTAATTAGCACTCTATCACCCAGAGGTTTGACAGAAGTGTACTTGAGAACAGAGAACAAATCTCTCAGTATTAGATTCATCAAGATAAACCAAACAATTTTCAAAAGTATAACACTACGTCCATTTGTAGCAGATAGGACTCGACTATACCCTGACCCTTGTCCATTTCTACAAATGGGCTATACCTGGGAGCAAACAGATAGGACTAGGATGAACTATGATGAAATGGTTCAATGGATCCTCAGTTTCATAACAAAATTCTCTACGATGGATGCCAAGAAATAAATAGTGGCATCTTGTGACAATGAGTAAGAGAGTAATTTTAGCAATACCAATCTGCTTGTTCAATGTAAAACGAAACAAGAATGGCATGGGTTTTAAGAAGCCAACTTATTATAGATTTTCTAATAGTAGATGTGAAGGCAGGGAAGCATGAGACCTGCACGATAACTATACGTTGAGATAGTGGCCATGGCACTTGCAAGATAACCTCCCTCTATGAGCAGAGATTGCTATGAATGAATACTAAAAAGGTGCCAAAATCCTACTAAATCCATGATATGAGGAAGATTATAAGCCCCTGCAGCAGATGAACTAATAGTCCACATCAGTGGAAAATAGGAAAATTTTGTAACTTTTTAAAGAATTAACTTGATGAGACAAGCTTTGGCACTTTTAAGAATCTAAAAAGTAGATTTTGAACAAGCGAACGTAACCAATCTATTCAAAATCGATACTGCAAAACACAAAATAGGTACCTTTGGAGCAATAACAGTGGCGGCTTTGACAACAAACCCCCCAGAGCCCCTTCTGTTAAGCGATCAGACTGGAAAAGGACGACCGAACGTTGCTGGAGCAAGTCGAAGCCCGTTGATGGAAGGTGCCGCAGCAGTAGAGGCGATCGCCAATCCAGAAAAGTGTAAAGAAGCCATAGGTGAATTAGAACTCCTAAAACCTGAAGATTACCTACCACCAGCCATTAAATATGATACAGATAACAATGTGATTCTGTTAATAAAAAAAAATAAAAATGAGATGAAAAAAAAATTAAAAATTGAAATTAGGTAAAATCAACATACTCGAAAGAACAAGGATCGAGTCTTCAACCACACAAACGATGCAAACAAATTATTTCAGTAAAATATGATTCACGAAACAAAAAAAAAGGCAAAAATGAGCTTAAATTCAAGTGAGGTGAAGCGAACTAACGATCTCAACCATTAATGTGTCGGAAAATGAAACAACATTTAAAAAGTTCGAATTTGCTAGAGCCATCATACCTGAAGACTAGAGATCTAATATTCCTTCAGCGATCTTCCAACAGAAGCGACGTGAAGAAGACGCAGAGGATAAACCCTAGAGACGCGCGACGCCGGGCAAAGAATTTCGATGTGATCCATTTTATCCTCCAGAAATGAGGCGGCCTCGCAAGAAGAAAGCTAGGGCGTTGGGGCTGGGTCTCCAAGGCGAGACGAAGGTCGGCATTCGACTCCACCGCGGCCGTGCGGCGCCCTCGCAGCAAGTCGCGGCGGAGGGAGGAAGAAGAGGATGGACGGAAGCTGAGTTTAGGGTTCGGGAAAAGGTTTCGGCGTCGGGGGAAAAGGTTTCGCGTCGGGAAAAAATTAGTCTACTCTTTTTAACCGCGTGAATTAATCGGCGCCCACGTGGCGTGAACGATGTGGCGTTCCACGTCGTTCACGCTGCGTTCACGTCGATTAATTCACGCAGCGTATCATTTCTCGGTGGGAAAAGCCAATACATTTAGGTTTTAGTTTACTTCTCGAAAAAAAAACCTTTAACTGTTTGATCTCTCCTCTTTCGAAATCCCTCATTCGCCCTTCACCGTCTTCGTTTATCAACTCCACCACACCGCGCACCTCGCTTGCCTGCTTCTAAAGCTGCCACTTTAAGCTTGTCTAAAGCTATTAGACATATACGAAAAAAAACCAAATAATACATTTAGAGTATTGTGCTTCTTGAAAAAACTCAAACATTTCAAACTCTCCTTCTTAGAAATCCCTTGTTCATTCATAGTGTATTCCCCATGAATGTGAAAATCTTCTATTATTTATCTTTTAACTATCCGATGTCGCCTCGTCTTATTCAATTTAGTTCAGTTCTCATTTGAGTGCTTGAACATCTAAGTACGTTGTAACAGCTATGATATTGTAGCTGCTTCAACATTTTAGTCTAATCATATTGTAGCAGCTATAATTTTATTATTGTTACAATATGTTTATACCACAATGTTATAGCTAATAGTGCTAATATAATTATATAATTATAAATTATATGTTGTTCATACATAATTTTATAATTTTTTTTTAAACTCAAGCAATCCATCAACCAAGGACGTCATTGTGAGCCACAAGCACAAAACGTCTTGGAGGGTATATTATATTCCAATATAACACAAGTTGGCATTAATATTATAGTAAAGGAGGAAGATAGATCATCACATCAGCTAGATGATGACACATATGATTAAGAAGGGGATAGAGATACACAGCTGCATGGTGAGCCCAAAGTGAATTATTCTTTCGTCTTTTACTATAGAAGGGGATAGAGATTATTTTAACTTTGTGTCCCTAGAAGATGAAAATTAGTTTGTATTTAAACAGTAAGAAAATAATTATTCAAATACCAATAATTTCTATGCGTCTAATGTTCAGGATGAAAACTTTAGTGTGAATGAGTCAAACCAATCACGGTCCAACGTAATATAGTCGAGGACACTATCACAATTGATTTAGCGGATGCAGATGAATAGAGCAGTGACAAATCACCAAAAGTTGACTAAGTGTTCTATGATGGAAAGAGGTTTTAAAAAACTCTAGGGAATCATGTGATATATAAAGTCTTTTAGATCATTCTCAAGGAGACGAGAAGTTATAAAATGAAGTTTATTTGTAAGATTATCCTTGTGCTTGAAGAATTGTTGCTAGAGGGTCTGAAAATTTTTTGATCATTGTATTTGACAAATTGCATACATGCTCATCATCTATGAGGAAAAATAAATACTACAAAAACTGCACTAGTTCTTAGGTTGCTAGTGAGATTCAAGAATAACTCATGAATACTGAGAAGTACCCTCCAAAGATGATTATAGCATATGTTCAAAAAAAGATTTGGAGTAACAATATTAAATCAGAATGCATGAAGAGCTAAACTCCTAGCAATGATTAATGCATATGGAGATTATGCTGAATCATACAATGATCTTTCCGCATTTACTATAGAATTAAAGATTGAAAATAATCGGATGATGGTGCACGTAAGGTCTATACATGATTGTCAATTTCAGTGTGTCTTCCGGTCTATTGCGGCATGTATGTACTCATTTGTTGAATATCTACATTCAATTATTGGTATTGATGCTTGCCACCTTATAAGGAAGTATCTTGGAATTCTTATGATGGCAAATGGTGTGGACAGATCCAAAGAATTATTCCCTGTAGCTTTTACAGTTATAGAAATTGAGAGCAGACTTGCTTGGGAATGGTTCTTGACCGAACTTTGAAATGAGATAATAAGGGATAAATATATATCAATTATAAGTGATAGAAATCCTAGCATACTACATATTGTTAAGGATGTATTTCTAGAGTCACACCACAATTATTGTGTTATACACCTATCCAAGAAATTGGTATCAGACTGTAAAGATAGAGAGACTACAAAGTTGTCATTGGATACAACACGAGCATGCACTAAGCTCACTTATAATGAGTGCATGGATAAAATGAATATATACCACACTGAGAGCTATGAGTGGGTTGCGAGAAGTGGAGAAGGAGAAATGAGCTAATGTCTGTTTTCCTAGATGCAGATTTCACATGCTATCTACTAATGGTTCATGCACTAATGGTTCAGAGTGCATGAACGCAGTGTTGAAGCTTGTATGTGAATTACCAATATGTGACATGATATATAGTATATTAGGAGAAAGTTATCTAAATGGTTTAAATTTCATAGGAAAATTGGTGAAAAATTATTAATCAGGATCACTCCCTATGTCGAAGATCTACTAAAAAAGCACAGTAATTGGGCATGCATTACAATAATCACCCTTGTTCCAATATAGAATTCCAAGTAAGCACCAATATAGATATTTTTGTCGTTGAGTTATTTGTAAGACATTGTACTTATCATAAGTTCGATGTTCATGGTTTTCCATGTTCTCAAGCATGTATGTAATTGGGCATGATCATCTAAAAAAAATGATTAACTAGGTTTTTCAAACCTTGGGCGACCGATCCGGTCTCACAGAAATTTTCCATCGGCTGTCAGGGTAAATTGAAAAGTACTCACGGCGGATGGTTCAGAAGACCAGCATCCCAGGGTTTGCGCTCCATGGAGGCATTCTCATCTAGATCCTTACAACTATTGTGAAGATTACTATTTGACATTATACTAGGGAAACACTTACAATGACGTTATCCATGGAATTAGAATTAAGGAGTATGGATATATGTCGGCCCACTGATCCTCATCTTCTCCCCCTAGGTGTTATTAAATTAAAAGAAATAAAGAGAGAAGAGAGGTAGAGAGAAGAAAGAGATAATAAAATAACTTTCTTGATTGAAAAAATTTATCCATGAAATACATAATTTATAGGGACCTTAGGAGATCTAGTCAAATGAAAAATTAATAACGAAACTGTTAATTAACAGATTTATAAGGAATCTGTCAATTAACAGATCAATAAGGAAAATGTCTAATAATATATTAATATAAATTTATTCTCTTTAATCTCTTTTACCCCCCGACAAATTTAACGGGAGATCTCGGACGTTGAGTTTGCATGATAATTTGCTAAATCGTTGTTTGGATAATGGCTTGGTAAAAATATCAGCAATTTGATCTTCTGCAGAGATATAAGAAACAGATAATTGTTTGTTTGCCACACGCTCTCGAACAAAATGATAATCAATTTCAACATGTTTTGTACGAGCATGAAATACTGGATTTGATGCAAGATATGTTGCTCCAATATTATCACACCAAATTTTTGGTGCAATATCTGATGCAAGATGAAGTTCCGAAAGAAGGGATTGAAGCCAAATAATTTCTGACGTTGCATTGGTTATAGCTTTATATTCAGATTCAGTGCTTGAACGAGATACTGTAGGTTGCTTTTTCGAATTTCAAGAAATAAGATTTTGTCCAAGAAATATTGCATATCCACTAGTAGAGCGTCTATTTTCAGGAGAACTAGCCCAATCCGCATCGCTATAGGCATGTAAATCTCGAGATAAGTGTCGATATAAAAGAAGACCATGTAGAATAGTGCCTTTGAGATAACGAAATATTCTCTTCACACCTTCTCAATTTTGTTCAGTAGGAGTATGCATAAACTGACAAGCACGATTTACTACAAACGTAATATCAGGGCGCGTAATAGTAACATACTGTAAAGCTCCAACAATACTTCGATAAACCTGGGGATCAGCCATCACTGAAGAGGAGGAAGGTGTAGAGACATTATTTGGAGCAATAGGTGTAGAGATCGGACGTGCGTCATCCATTTTAGCTCTTTGAAGAAGCCCAGTAATATATTTGCTCTGAGAGAGGATATAACCTTCATCATGTGGAATAAGTTCAATATCAAGAAAAAAACGAGCATTTCCTAAATCTCAAATAGGAAATTCCTGATTGAGAAGACTTAATAAATTTGAGATGTCCTTTTGATCATTGCCAGTTAATAGAATGTCATCCACATAAATAAGAAAAAATATCATAGATCCATCATTATATCTGTAGAATAGAGAGGAGTCAGTTTTTGATCCAGAAAAACCTTGAGCTTGTAACCATTTAGATAATCGATGAAACCATGCACGAGGAGCTTGCCGAAGACCATATAAAGATTTCTTGAGATAACAAACATGAGATGAAAATTGTGGATGAATAAACTCAGGTGGTTGCTCCATAAAAATCGTTTCCTCAAAAATACCATGAAGAAATGCATTAGAAACGTCTAATTGTCGGATAGACCAATTAGAACTAATAGCTATTGATAACAATAATCTGACAGATGTAATTTTGATGACTGAGCTGAAGGTGCCATTGAAGTCAATACCTGGTTGTTGACTAAATCCTTTAGCTACAAGGCGAGCTTTATACCGTTCAAGAGAACCATCAGCTCGATGCTTAAGACGGAATATCCATTTTGAGCCCACAACATTCATGGACGGAGTGCGCGGAACTAGGCTCCATGTTCCATTGCGAAGAAATGCATCAAATTCTGTAGCCATTGCATTACGCCAATTTGGATCCTTGTTTGCCTGTGTAAAGCAAGTTGGTTCAATAGTTTTTGAGGAAACCATTAGAGCTCGAGGAAGAGGATATCGAGTAGCCATTGGTGGGCATCGTGCATATATGTCACTTAAGGGAAGCATGCGACGAGGAGCATTATCATCCGAATCACTTGTTGCCGGTGATAAGGAAGTGGGTTGGCATGGTGAGTTTGTTGCCGAATCTGTATTATTCGAGGATCCAGAACTAGAAAGCATATTATCTTCGGCTGGTGAGACTTCTATGATTGGAGCAGCAACTTGAGGCGATTCTGATGGAATAATAGTGTTAAATCCGACACTGTTGACGCGATCCAGAAAATTTTTTGAAAATTTTCCCGAGAAAGATTTAGGATTTTCGAGACCTAAACTAAAATTAGAGGGTTAAATTACTTTGAAACTTAGGTTGTGAGGGCTTAAGTGGGTCTCAACCTAAACTCTAAAGGGGTTGTTTGCTAAAATTCTAAGTAAAGGGATGAAATATGAATTAACTGTGAAAATTTGGACTTAAATGCAAAAGACCCTGAATAAAAGGGGTTGTTAGGGCTTAGTGTTCACCCGCACGCCGCTTCTGCCCGATCACAGTCGACGCCACCATCATCTCCGTCGCCTTCCACCTCTCCGGCGAACCCGCCCTCGGGAATCTAGCAAGTATCTGAGCTCCGATTCCTCGCTTCTCAAGCCCTCTCGCGAACGGGAGCTAGGGTTTTCGCTTCGAGCGATTCGGGCCGCGGCGGTGCCAGTTGGACAACGGGATTCATCAAGCTGCCGGAGCCCCACCTGAGGGATTCGGCTGGGGTGGGTCAGGTCGGTGCTTGGAGCTGGAGCTCCATCCACGAGGGTTGAGGTAAGTCCCTGAACTTGTTGAGTCTGTACCAAATTTCTGAAGTGGATGTTGAGAAATGGACTTCCAATCTGTGTGTTCGAAGTGTTCTTGCAAGGTCCGAAGCTGTTCGATTCAATTGAGTTTCTGTTCAAGCTCTGGATCTGAGATCTGATTCCGGAATTGAAATTAGAATTGGGCTTCAATTCCCTCACCTTCTGCTTGCTGGGAGGTTTTGCAATTGGAGCTGGAATTTGAGGTAAGGAGATGAATTCATTACCTGTATGGCTGTTAGAGTTCCGGTTTTGGAATAGGTTATACTGTTCTTGGAAATTTTCTACCGTGAGTCTCCTTGAGCTCAGTTTTGGGTTTCCATGCGTCCAATTCTGCTGTGGCAGATAGGTTTGGTTTATTGTTATGTTGTTGATCTATGGAGGGTTTTGTTGCAGTGTCCTTCTTGAACAAGGCTAAAAATGATGGATGTTGCCATAGGGAACTTTTGATTTGCAGGGGATGTTTATTTGGAATCCTAGCACTAGCTTTGATACGAATTGGTTATTGCTACTGTGAGAGGATGGATGGTTGTAATTGGAATTGGCGTTTACCTTTGCATGGGAGTTGGTGTGGTTGATGCTCTCATTGAATCGTAGATGGGTAGTGTGTCTATGCTATTTGGATTTAGGTGTGTAGCTTCTGTTGGAATGATTGTCTAGTTTTATTTCCTTTGATCCTATGTTTTGGTGTATTGTGATACATTATTGGGATTAGGTTAAGCAGCTGGGTTCCCTTGGGATTTGTAATGCTCTTACCAAGAGCTATGTTGTGGAATTAAACCTAATTGAGATGTTGGGTTAATCCTAATATGACTGAGTACTTAGTTGGTTAGTATCAGTTGGTATGATAGCTAAACTATATCTTTTGGTACAGGACATTGATTGCTTTTGGACTTCTTGGCGGGAGGTTATTATTTGATACGGACTCCTACTTTGAGGCGGGTACCCCTGACTTATCTTTTTAGATACTATCTTACTATTATGCATAGTTTGTTATAGATAGCAGTAGGTTTCTACGCTATACCTGCCTTTGTATATCATGATTCGATATATGTTGCTTACATTTCTTAGATGATTCCTATTTAGTTCATACAGTCTCATTATCTGTCTTGCGTGCTTATGTGCACAAATACAGTAATAGGTCACTTTGTGTATCTGTAGTTGGATTGGTTCCTATATATACCTTGTTTGGATACCTAGGGTAGAATGGTTAAATCTGGATACATGTGTTAGACCTATACCTTTCATACCGGGGCATGGGTTGAGGATCTGGTTAGTGAGGGGGGTGTCATTACCATACTTTACCCTCTAGGTTGCATACTGAGTTGTAGGCTCTGTATGATTGCATACTGGCAACCATCGGCTCCCCCAGGGTTTGAGCCCTTCCCGCATTCAGGTTTCTGGTTTGATTGAGCTATGAGCACGATGCTATTATCATGATGGAGACCATCGGCTCCCCTGAGGTTTGAGCCCGTCTCCAGTCATGCCTGTATCATACTTGCATCGCCACGAGTGCTGGGCGTCATACTTGCATTGCCACGAGTGCTGGGCATCATACTTGCATCGCCACGAGTGCTAGGTATCATACTTGCATTGCCACGAGTGCTGGGCATCATACTTGCATCGCCACGAGTGTTAGGCGCCATACTTGCATTGCCATGAGTGCTGGGCATCATACTTGCATCGCCACGAGTGCTAGGCATCATACTTGCATTGCCACGAGTGCTGGGCATCATATTTGCATCGCCATGAGTGCTGGGCGTCATACTTGCATTGCCACGAGTGTTGGGCATCATATTTGCATCGCCACGAGTGCTGGGCGTCATATTTACATTGCCACGAGTGATGGGCATTATATTTGCATAGCCACGAATGCTGGGCTACATACTTGTATCGCCACGAGTGCTGGGCGTCATATCTGCATAGCCACGAGTGTTGGGCTTCATATGTTGTAGGTCACAAGGGTTTGGCTTCTTTATGCAACCATGAGTGGTTGGCTTGTCTGTTTTCTATTCACCCGACCGCCAGTCTGGTGGTTGCTGAGGTGCGTATAGAATAGATTATTGCATCAGGTGTATAGGATGCATTGCACCTTTGTTGGTGCTTGTTGGGTTTGAGTGTTGTATATATTTGATATGCACTTACAGGTGACATACCCATTTGGATTGGGTATATAGGGGATTGATTACACCTATCTGTAGGATAGACGGACTCTGGTATGTATTCACCTTTAGTCTTCAGTTATGTTATATCCTCTATACTTGAGACTGTATCAGTGTGATTTCTACTGTTATTTATAGCTTGCTGTGCATATCTATTTTTGGTATCCGCTGAGTTTATTTGGACTCACCACCGTATCCGAACCAGTATATGGTAGTACTTTTGTAAAGATATTGTAGTCCGATGTGACATGATGAGTTGCTCCAGTGTCAATATATCATTCAGTAGATAAAAACTTTGAAGGTTTGCCATGAGTAGGCACAGATGAGAGAACTTTAGGACGGACTTGTGAAGTTAAAAATCTTCTTAAAGCTGAAGGGCCACCGATGAAGGTTCTGTCGAGTCTTTTAGGACATTGAATACCAGTATGTCCAATTTGGAGACAAATTTGACATCTTCTTAAAGCTGAAGGACCACCTATGAAGGTTCTATTAAGTCTTTTAGGACATTGAATACCAGTGTGTCCAAATTGGAGACAAATTTGACATCTCTGAACATTCGACATCAAAATAATAATAAAGAATCAAAAAATTGTTGTAGCTTGGGTCAAAAGACACGGAGACTATTCCTCTTTTCCCCTACTTCCCCGTCATGAGTTGGCGGGTGATAAAAACGAGGAACGAGGATGATGAGCAAAAATAAAAAAAAATAGAGGAGCTATGGCTCTGATACCATATTAAATTAAAAGAAATAGAGAGAGAAAAGAGATAAAGAGAAGAAAGAGATAATAAAATAACTTTCTTGATTGAAAAAACTTGTCTATGAAATACATAATTTATAGGGACCTTAAGAGATTTAGTCAAATGAAAAATTAATAATGAAACTGTTAATTAACAGATTTATAAGGAATTTGTCAATTAACAGATTAATAAGGAAAATGTCTAATAATATAATAATATAAATTTATTCTCTTTAATCTCTTTTAGGTGTCATGTACAACCCGGAAGCTAACGAAAGTCACACATTGAAAGTAGATGCAGTGATGAAATTTAAAAAAGGTGTAGAAAGTATTCATTTCAAGGCCATAATCGTCGATCTTGTAGGAATCCTCCATCAGTTTAAATACATGTCACAATAAAATTATATGTATTTTGTATGATGGTTAAAATGAAGTCTTTGTTGTCATTTTGTATAAGATTTGAAATACGTAAGTAGTCATGGTGGATATCATGATGGTTACAATTAAATTATGAGCAGTTTGTATGTAAATATTTGACGCATGTAATCTGACACAAATATATACATTTACAGTATTATATGATGAGATTATTATACATTTACAGTATTTAAATATTTTCAATGATTTATGTTAGAACCTTGTGAGTTGAGGGTGAATAGCTTCTCGATGGCTTCTTTTCTTAGTCTTGTGTTAGTCGTTTGAATACGCAGCGGAAACCTTGATTTAGACTTGACTCCACGTGCAAATCTCCGAGGTTTTACTTGGTATTTACCTACTTGAGATGACTAATCCAAGGCCTTCTCCTAGCAATCTCCCTCCGCTATAACAATCTCCATCTCGGACACTCTTCAAAGGCGGAGAAACCTCTTACAACCTTCTTCTTATAAAACACAAAATATAACAAGAAACAAGAATGCAAATACAAATGAAAGCGAAAATGACTTTACAATTAAAATCTTACTTTGCTTGCTCTTTAGATGCTTTGGATTACCTCTTAGTGATGGAAAATACAGCAACACTTCGTCTCCAAACCCTCAAGAATTAACATGTTCAAAACTCCACGAAATCCAATCTTATAGGTTGAAAAATGTCTATCAATCTATTGCCTTGCTCATCAATTGATTGTCATTTGGATCTGAACATTCAAACATCACACAAATCGATTGCCGCAATCGATTCAACAACATTCTATTCACTAGCTACCCTCTGCCAATCAATTCATCAATTAATTTGGGAACGTTCTATCAGCCTAAAATAAGCTACAATTGATTACTTCAATCACTTGAATCGACTGCTCATGTAGCGAACTCAAAATTTGGATTAATTGCTATTAGTCTTTTCAAGACTGAATTCACGTTTTACTTGGTATCTGATTAAGCTCAATCTACCAGGACTTTCTCTGCCCAATAAATAGTTATACATGACCCGCTAGGACTTCTTATTGTCCAATATCATATCATCCATGACCTATTGGGTCTTCATGTTTTATGCTTAGTATTCGGTCAACTTTGACCTATCAGAACTTCCTTACTCATGCCAATTGTCCAGTCCTCCTGTAACTCACTTGAACTTTCCTCTTGCCAACTTCTCATTGGACATCCGATCACGAGTATCCTGTCAACCTTGATCCACTTGGATTTTCCTCTTGCCAACTTCTCATTGAACTTCCGATCACTAAGTGCTCGATTAACCTTAACCCACTTGAACTTTCTTCTTGTCAACTTCTCATTGGACTTCTGATCACTAAGTGTTTGGTGAACTGGACCAACTTGGACTTTCTTACTAATATATTGAACAAACATCGAAACTCAAATTCGAATCAACCTGAGCTTTGTCAGCCTGTCAACCTTGACCTTAAATCGATTGCACCAACAATTTCTTTTTTTTTTTATGTTTAACAATATATTTAAGTTAACATAACTCATTAGCCTAACTTTCCTTCTACTCATGCCAAAACATGAATACTGGTTTGGTTTCCTAACACAAACTCTACATCCTCCCCCTTTGGCACACATTTAAAATCTTTTCTTAATATCCATCCATCTTAAACTTCCAACATCACAATAGATATTCCCTATCTTCTATTGTATTGAATGCTCAACCTTGAGCATTCAATCCTTTAACATTTACTCATCCTCAAAATTTCACCTTTCTTACCCAAATCACGTCTTTAAGGTAAACCTCCTACTTAAGGCATGTTTTGTCATCAATTATTGTACCAACAATGATTTAAAATTTTTAGATTTTTGAAAATCTCAAAATCTAAGTCATGAGGTTAAAGACATAACTACAAATCTAAACCTTCTCCTTACACCTCATCTTCCCTTTTTGACATCCTTTTTCATTTTCATCCAGAAAATCATCTTTGAATATTTATCTAATGCTACAAAGACATGGATTTAGCTACAAATATTAGTGATGAAAAAAATTGATCACAAATTTGCATCAAAATTTGTGACAAAAAGAAATCATTGCTAACTAGTAATAAAAAATTTTCATCACAAAATTAACAACCAAAATCTTTGGTCAAAAAATTCATAGCTAAAAAATTATTATCTCAAAATTTATGTAAATTAGCAATGAATTTTTAATTTGTCATTAATTTGCAACGAATTAAAAATTCATCGTTAATTACAATGAATTTATAATTCATCATAAAATTTAGAGATGAAATTCAAAATTCATCGCAAATTAACTATTTCAATCCAATTTTTAACAAAATTTAGCAAGGATTTTAAATTTATCGCAAAATTTATAATTTAGGGATGAATTTTGATTTCGTCCCTAAATTTTGTGATCAATTCATTTTTCATTGTAAAGTTTATGACAAATTATAAATTCGTCATAAAATTTAAGGACGAATACTAAATTTATCCCTAAATTTAAGAATTTACGTAAATTCCAGATCTTCAAAATCTAAATTTAAGATTAATTTTGAATTCCTCCATAAATTTAGGGATCCAATTTCGATTCGTCTAGATAAAAAAAAAAAAAAAACTAAATAAAAAAAAAAAAAAAAAAAAAAAAAATATGAATTACAACATACATAATTAATATCAATTTAATTCGGATCGTCCCTAAATAAGGACTAATTGTAAATCTTGTCCCAAAATTTATGGATTTAATCTTAAATTTTAAATTCAGCGACGAATTCGTAAATCGTAATCCCTATTTCTCCGGCACGTGACATCCCTAATCTCCCAATTCTCTCCGGCACGCGACAACCCCGATCTCCGCCGATTCTCTCCGACACACGAAGCACGCGATCGTCGCTGGTACATCTCCTCTCTCTCTCCTCTGCTTTCCCCTCTCCTCTTCGGCCCAATCTGGGCGCTGTGAGGTGCGGCTGCCGGCTCTTCAGCCATGACCGTGAGGCCGCGCACGACCTCGAGCGCCGCCGCAGCCTGGTGGCGAGGCTGGCCGCGACCTCGGCCGATGCCGCAGTCTGGCCGCGAGGCTGTTGCTACCTCGGCCGCCGCCTCAGCCTGGCCGCGACCTCCCTCCCTGGCCACGAGCTCAGCTTTGCTGCGAGCTCGGCAGGCCACGAGCTCGGCAGGCCATGAGCACTTATATCTTAAGTTTTCCTTTTAATCAATACTATTCGCCCCAGCCGCCAGCTCGGTCGGACGGGAGCACCTATATCTTAAGTTTTCCTTTTAATCAATACTATTCGCCCCAGCCGCCAGCTCGGTCGGACGGGAGCACCTATATCTTCAGTTTTCCTTTTAATTAATACTATTCGCCCCAACTGCGAGCTCGGCCGGCCGCGAGTTCTTTTGCTTCATATTCACATTTATTAACTATAGATTTTGTTAATTGCTCTTCAGGAAAATGCCACCTGGTTGATTATGCTTTTCACCTTTTTGGCAATTCTTTCTATACTATCTCGTACTATATGGTTTCTTAAACTGATAATCAGTCTTTCATTCCAGACCAATGAACTTTATCAATTGGCCTCTGTCGCATTCTGTCTGCTGGTTGCTTGAGTTTGTTCCCTACTCTCATTGTTTAGCTTTATCCTTGAATTATTTCTCCATGTTAGCACAAATTTTTATATCTGCAATTATGGGCTATGATGCACTTACATCACACAGCCTAGGGATCTTTGACTTGCTCTAATGCGTTTGATCTATTTGAGCCTAATCTGTTATCTTAGGTTGACATTATGGTCTTAACTATGAAGTTGAGTTCTTTATAACTGTTTAATATTGTTGGAATATCATTTTGTTTACTGGAATGAATAGAAAAAATGGGCTTTAATTTCTTCATAACTGACTCATTGTCCAAATCCAAAAAAAAAATAAAATTGTACTTTAATTTCTTTAGAATCGACTCATTGATCAAATCCAAAATAGCCCGATTTTGGTTCAAAATATTTATTATCTGTGATAATTTTCTGCATTGGACTGCAAATGTTAGAAATCTGTCCATATTTGTGTTTTAGCAAATTGTTTTATTTAATCAGGAAGAACTAAACAAGAATTTGAAACTTCTGGTTTTGAGTGACAATATTATATGGATAATATTGGCTTGAAATCGATGTGTTTCGGAAGTTGTCACCTCTTCTTTTGATTAAAGGTGTTTTTTGCCTGTTCACAAGTATCTATCAGGGTTTTCCCTTGGATTCCTCCACCCTAGAATGAGAACCTCTACGTATTGAGGAATCAACAAAGCTTTTTGGCTGATTGTCAGTTTAATACCCAATTATCTTACAATAAACTATTTACTATCTGAAGTTGTTTCTATCTCAAATATTACTTTTTGTATTCTAATTATCTCAGTGTAGCGATAAGCTGGGTTTGAGTCAGGGTTCTTTTGCTGCTGGAGTAATGATATCAACAGCAGATCTTGCACAACATACGCTAGAGCAAGTCAATACTTTTCTATCACTGTGTTTTGACATATAATGTTTTTTTTGCACATCATAAATTCATGATCCTGCTAATATTATTTGTTTGATTATTTTTATTAAAATATAGTTTTATTTTTTGTGTGTGTAGGGCTGTAAACGAGTCAAACTTTATGATATTCAAATTTGTTTGATAAGGGAACCGAGCCAAGCTAAGCCGAGTTTAAAATGAACCAAACCGTTGAAATGATTGTTCAAACTTTGTTTGGTTCATTTTTTCTGAGCTTGAGTTTGGTTCAAGCTTGGCTTGACTTTGGTTCGTTTAGATGTCATCGAGCTTTCAATTCAAGCTTGTTTGATTGTTTGAACTTTTACATATTAAGTTTGTTTGGTTGGTTATTGAGCTTAATAATACAAATTTGTTTATTCATTTTGATTTTTTAAATTTTTATTTAGTAGGTTGATAAGAGTTTTATTGATACATTGTTCATGAATGTTAACGAGCTGAACATATGTATTCAAGCCTGTTTGTTTAGTTTAACGAGTTATTCAAGCTTCTTCATTTAATTGATCTTGTGTGTATTGAACGAATATAAACATGCTCTTACCAAACCGAACATCAAGTTTGTTCACAAACATTTAGTTCATTTACCACCCTATGTGTGTAAACTCACAAGGGAAAAATTTGCTATTTGTTTTTTCTTGCTGCTTTGTTTTTTTTACTGGCATGATTAGGCTAAGCTTTTATGATTAACTTATGACTCATGTTTGCCCTCTAGGAATGTGGCAACTTCCATACTGTGTTTTAATTAGGTTCATTTTTCTAGTGTGTTATTTGTTGGAGCAATCAGCCCTAAGATAGTCCGAAGTGACCATAGGTTTTGATGTTTGGGCAAAGGGTTTAAGTTAGGTTTTCCCTTGTATTTGATATGCGTATGTTGAGTGTGCAGGTTGTATAGGTTACGCATATGGACTTGGCTGGACGGCCTCAGTACGGTGAAGGATGACATGGAGGCCAGCTGGAGGCTGGCGTGCGCATCTGAGGGACCATGGAGTGCAGGGACGATGAGCTGATGGGCGCGGACTTCGAGGCGTACGTGAAGGGTGGCATGGAGGCAAGCTGGAGGTTTGCGTGCGCATCCGAGGGACGAGGGCCGAAGATGAAGAGGGCGCGAAGGCAATAGTCGAGGCTGCGGATGAGGAGTCAGTCGAGTCGTGAGGATCGAGTGCTGTGTGAATGTACTCGGGAAGGGATTCAGCTGGGGACCACTCGACTGCTCTGGGGGCAGTCGACTGGTAGGTGGCTGGTGAGCTGGCAAATTCGAACGTTGGGAGTGTCAACGGTCGAATTTGGCTGGCACCAGTCGACTGCCCTGGGGGCAGTCGACTGGTAGCGAGAAATCAGCCCCGAGTCCTATTTAAAGAGGACGTCGTGGTGGCTGAGTTTCTTGACGAATCTTGTCTTGGTTAAAGACAAGATAGTAGTCTTTGTGCTCAGAGGTTTGCTTGATGCTGTGGCAAGGTTTCTCCACCCACAAGGAGCGACGAGGGCTAGCCGGAGGTTATCCGGGGAGTGATCCACCGACGGATTCTTGGATTAGTCACCCGTCCGGGGTGGATACCAAGTAAACCGGTATTGTTAGCGTTGTTTGTTTCGTTTATTATTATTTCCGCTGTGCAACTAACAACGTAGGTACAAGAACGAACCGGAAATCGCTATTCACCCCCTCTAGCGTACGGGAATCGATCCTAACAATTGTTGTCTACTGTGTGTTAGTTTACATCCTCAGTTATTCATTGTGCAAGAGCGAAAGTCAGGTTCAGATACTAGGAATGATGCCTCCAGCCTCGGTTTCACACAAGTTAGAGTTGATCTGATCAACCATATTACAAGTCTTGGATTTACCTAGCTCTATTTATATACAGGTTAAATGAGGGTTAATCTTAAGGTTAATACCTAATGGTGTGTGGAAAAGGACATTGAGGCATTTGGAAACTCTGAAGGGTGAACAACTGAAAAAGAAAGTCGGTCGCTTTTAGTTTCACTACCTATCTATAACAAGTGAAAAAAGATGCTGTGAAACCTACCCTGATAGCTGGTGTGTTTTGCTCCGTCATCAATATAAAATCATTAGGCTATGCAACCAAGCCTAAGATGTACATTGATCAAATGCAAGTCCCTGGGGCCATGGTGCAGTGGAAGGGCGACTAATTGTCATCCTAGGTATCCGTGGTTCGATCCCCAACTAAACGTATTTTGCAGGAATTTTTCCTCCAAATGAGGAGCGAATCCTGGGATGTTGAGCTTTTAGACTATCCGTCGCAAGCGCTTCCTGATTTACCCTGGTGGTTGGTGGGGGTGGTCCGGTCACCGGATATTTGACGTTACCCAACCTCGTTAATCATATATTGATTAAATGCATATTATGAGTATTTGTTGGAGTGATAGACACATTGAGGTAATAGGATCTGGAACTTGAATTGTTTATTTTCTGCAAAATGAAGGGTACCCGCTCATGGAAATTTACTAATCTATGTTAGTTTGTTTATATTATCATCGCTTAAGTTAAACTATTCCTTTGTTATTGAATTTATTGATGCTAACTTCGTCATTTGGTCGGAAAGTCCCAAATAATTATGATCAAATCCCCTCCAAATCAGATTCCCCCTTCTCTATCTCCTCCCGATGATGATAGTAATGTTGGTGATGATTTTTTCTATGGAGATGTGGTGATGGTTGTGTTTGAAATTATTGTGTATGGTCGCATTACAACTTGATGATGATTTATTGTGTTTTGAACATTTTTTATTTAATTAAGTTTGTATTTTTTTTTCATATTTTTTGTTCGTACTGTTAACTTTGTTCAAACATGTTGCCAAGGTAGTGAA
Source organism: Boesenbergia rotunda (assembly GCA_024364735.1). NCBI lineage: Eukaryota > Viridiplantae > Streptophyta > Magnoliopsida > Zingiberales > Zingiberaceae > Boesenbergia > Boesenbergia rotunda. Next base: position 609,650 of record JAGFNQ010003688.1, on the reverse strand, counting down.
AAATGAACATTCATGAGGGAAGAAGTGAGCGTTTACATTAGTTTTGTATTAGTTTATTACTTTATGCAATTTCTTGTTAAGAAATCTTACTTTTTTATTTGTTCTTTTTTTGATGCAGGAAAAGAAAGTGAAGAGGCAGCAGGAAGAAGAAACCAATTGAAAAGAAGAGGAAGTTAAATCTTAGTTGTGACCATTGTTCATGTATAGGAGCGAAATGAACTTAAATCTCTTTATGTGAAATGATTCTTAATTTGTTAAATTGTCTGGTTTGACTTGAACAATATTGTGAGATCTTGTTTATGATGATTTCTTAGATTGATTAACTTTGTTTTAATTTGTCTGTGTTTGGACTTATTGTAATTTGTTTGTTTTGTGATGATGATTCATGGTTAAGAGGTTTTGCTTTTTGGTTGTGATGATTCGTCACACACGCTTCTCCCTGATACCATCGTTCCTTCTTCAACTCATCGTCGTTGATCCACGCCTCTCCCTCATGTGGATTGTAGGCTAGCCCCTTTCGTGTGAGAGTCGCTGAGGTTGTAGCCACCGTCGGGGGTACTGTCGATTTGCCCCTTTTCTACGAGTATGAGCCGATTGTCGCTCTCCGTCTTGATTAACTTCCATCGGGGGTTTGGTTATGGATTTAAGAAAGATAAGAATATGCGGTAGTTTTGAGATGATTAGTTGAATTCATGAGTTGGTTTGTTAATCCATGATTTGATTGGATAATGGTGGCAAAAGACAATTTGATTGGATAATGAAAGCAGGTAAAGAATAGGTTAATTGTTAGGTTAATTATAGCTTAATTGTCGGATTAATGAATCAGTGAGGGTGTTTCATTGAATGGTGAGAAAATTAAGTATGGCTGTTATGCTTAAACCCAATCTAATCATTTGGATGGATTAGATTAGGGTTAATGATGGACTAGATTAATCAGAGCTTAAATGACCATCTCGAATTGATTCAATTAGGGTTTCCTTGATTGGAAAGGAAATATGATTAATTAACGATCGAGGAGATTAGGGGTTAAACCTAATTGATTTTGGGATTTAGTTTAGTTAATTGATACTTGTTAGAGTAGTTAAATTGTACCCTTTTGATACAGACACTGATCTGATGCAAGCATCTAAACGTGGGGGATTTATTTCTGATATAGATTTCTTTCTGAGGTGGGTATTTTTTTTTCTTGACCTCTATAGTTATTGACCTTGGAGCATATATATTTGTAATGTAGTAGGTTGCTATACCTAAACTCTACACATATTTTAACTGAGCTTGATACTTGCATGCTTGATCTTAGTGATGATCTATTTATGTTCATACAGTCTCAGCTTTAGATTTTCATACTCTGTAGTGTGTCCACTGGTATGGTCTATATGTTAGGAGTTATCATATTGACTGCCTATATTTTGTAGAGTACCATGTGTGGTGAGTACTATTGGTGTTATCATTATCCTATACATGTCATATGATAGATACCTAGTGGTACCTTTTTTATATACTTATTTACATGACCGATAGATCATGTTATCTGTTGTTCTTTTGCATATCATTCTGTTGTATAGATGATAATCTGGTTTAAGACATGTGCATTAGTGTCATGCACCATCTTTGCATTGTTACATGCTGACGATCACGGACTCCCTTATTGTTGAGAAGGATCTTTAGTCATATTCCTTCCCATGCGACTACTCAAGGGTAGTGGTAGTTGAAGTGTGAGCAGTTGTCATGTTGTGCCATACTCGCCACTCAGGGGTAATGGTAGCCAGAGTTGTGAGCAGGCAGTCAACCATCCTTTGTTGTGGAGATTATGGAGTTGTTGGTTCCCCAACATCTTGGCCGCTCGGCCACTCAGAGTAGTGGTAGTTGGAGTGCATACAATTGTCACAACCCTACCCACTCGGCCACAGAGATGTGATGGTAGGTGGATTGGCATCTAGGGGTGACACATGTTATTGCATTATGTGCATATGATGCATCGTTGCATTTGTTTGTGATTGCTGCACTTAATTGAGCCATGATTTGCTGCATATGGTTGACATGCACATATAAACTTGTGTGTTATACTTGGTATATTGTTCTGGTGTTGCTCATGTTGTATGAGTAGACTTGTAGATGGTTATAGTGGCTACAGATCATCTTACCACAAATGATAGTCTGATACTGGTATGTGCATTTATTATGTCAGTTATGTTTATGTACATCTTTTGATACTACTTGTGAAATTGTATATGCTTTAATCTCTTAACACTATTTTGATCATGCACTGTCTATTTTCTATTACCCTCTGAGTTACCCGGACTCACAACCATTTTGTATATTTTTTCCCCAGGTAGCATATAGACGATATAGTATCGCTTGGAGTATCCTAGCTGCCATTCCCATGTCACATTCCGAGGATAGTGTCTATGTTTTCTTTCCACTTTATTTTCATTTTGGATTTATGGACTTGTATTTTAGCTTGGTGACTATTATTTGATTTTCCACTTTCCACTTTATTGTTCCACTTTATGTTTTCCATGTGGTTATTTCATTTTTCGTTGTCTTTGTGTTGAATTCAGCCGTGTGGGCTATATAAACTGAGTGGCAGCCACGTGGGCTGTTGTATAAAATGCGTGGTTGATGTTTTGTATTTGTTTCTAGCCGTGTGGGCTATTGTTATGTATTGTACAGTCATGTGGCTATTGTATTCAGGATTTATATGTTGTTTGTACGAGAGAAATGCTATCTATTTGTCAGGCAAGCATTGCCCTCGGGGCGTGCCAATTTATTTGGTATCAAAGCTATAGATTTTGCAATGTTTGTTTCCTTTCATGTTTTGGATTATTGTGATTTGTTCTTTCAATGCGACTTTTCATGTTTTGGGACCAGGCAAACAGCAACAGGACATCTCTGAGCTATAGGAAGTAAGGTATACTTCTGGTAATTGTCTTACCTTTTGCGTTTACTATCTCGTATAGGTTATGGTTAAAAAATTCTCTCATTTAGTTAGATTGTGTATCTGTTTCATAACCTGCCTATTTAGGTATTCATTGATTTGATCTAGCATGATGACATATAGTCAATCAGTCCTATTCGAAATCATGATCATGGTCGACCATGGATACAACCAGTTGACATGTAACGAGCTCGACCTTTATGCAGAGAATGTCAATTGTCTTGTAAAACCTTCTGATGAGTCGGAAAGTGAGGGTCGAGCCTATCAACAACCTTTTAGATATCAAGGAATATAGTCTCAAGGGTTTTCCTCCTATTATATTATTAGTAGTACAAGTTATTACCAGCTAGGTGAGGGTTAGAGTATGCATACAGTAGATGGCTCGGTCAGTATAAATCAATTTATCCTATTTCATGGTGTTTCAAACTTTTAGGTTGTTGTACTTGGTTAGATAACATGGGAGGCACATTTGAGTATATGACTTGCATTTGATGTAGAAAAGGTGGAATTAGCTGTCTACCATTACAGTTAGCAGAGGATTGAGATATCCTATTTCATGGGGATTTTAACCATGAATTACTTGTACCTAGTTAGATAATGTAGAAAGTACATTTAGATAAATGACTTGTATCAATATGGAGAAGTGTAGAGTTAGTTGCTTTACACTTACGAGATATCACTCGTACTTGGTTAGATAACCAAGAAGGTACATTAAGAATTTATGATGCATTGATGCAAATTACTTACGAGACTAGGTCACCTCTTGGTGGAAGATACTGAAGACGATATTCGAGGGAACAAAAAATTACTTGGTGATTATTTTGGAATATTTATCAGAGATAATGCTTGTCTATCTCCTTTGTATAGCTAGTTGTCAGGAATTTCTCAACCTGAAGTGGAGGAATTGAAGCATAATGGTTTATAAGGCCATCGTTAGTCGACTTGTCTAATATTATTCTACAGAGGATTCTAACTCATAGATCGGTCTTACATAATTAGATAACCTCGATCGTATATTGGGATATATGACCTGCGCAAGATGTGGTGTTAGCTGTTTAATACTTAAGAGATTTGACCATAACTAAGTGGAAATTATAAAAGATGATCTTCGAATGACAAAGCGTCGATTGACAGTTGTTGCATTAGGATGTGTTGGTTTATTGTGTTTGTCTGCCATCATGTGTAAAGTTTTTCATCTTGATAGTACCCTAGGATGGGCCTAGTTATTGGGAAGCTAGATTTGTGAGTATAGGATAGATCTATCTCACAAACTGTAACAAACTCCTATGAGATAAAACTCTTTGGTTGGTATGACAGAGATATGTCATGTTGTTCTATTGTGGATGACTTTATCATTTATTAGAAAACAATCAATTTTGACTGATGTTTGAGATAAATTGGAAGTAGTGGATATTGTGGAAATGGATTTTGTGATATGTTGCTTTTTGACAGTCTACTAGTGGATATCTTTGAATTTGTTAACAGTGAGTGTTAAAGGATAGATGATTTCCTTTTACCCTATCATGTTTAGAAAGCTATCACGTTAGATTAATGTTGAGTATGTCTTGGAGATGGTGGATATTATGACACCTATTTTGTGTTATGTAACTTGCTAGTGGATCATTGGTGGATATTGTTAGAGTAGGTGTCCTGCAAATCAACTGTTGGTTAGGGCTTTATTTGTAGGATCATAAAGAACGATGGGGGGGGGGGGCGAGGGGTGAATATCGCGTTCAAAAAATTTTGATTCGGGTTTAAAACAATTACGAGTATGTAGCAAAAATAAGCACAAGTAAAAAAGAAACATGACTAATGTAGGTTTATTTTTACTTGGTTCGGAGTATGTGACGACTCCTACTCCAAGCCCACGGTCCTTGACCATTTACATTAGGCAATCACTATCAATCCAGAAGATGAGTACAAAAGGTTTAAGTACAATGCAAGCCAAATAACGAAAGTAACAGTTATACCGACAACTAAGGATTAAGAAACTTGGCGCGTTATTGTAGGAGCTGATCTTTAGCATCGTAGACAGATCTTTCACGCAACACACAAGAGCAAGAAATGTAGTAGAATTGATGTCGAAGCCTTTAGTGGAAGAACCCTTATATAGGGTCACTCGGGAGCCGGCTATACGGGCGCCCATATTGCTGTGATCTGGCCACTGCCTCATCCTTTCTTGGTCTAAGACTTATTCAAAGTCGGGCTCCTGACTGCTCTCGGGCACCTATGTTGCTAACGTCGAACTTCCACATAGTGTGCGCCAGCTCAGCCAAGCCCTGGCTAAGTCGAAGCCCCTCGGGCGCCCGAGTCGGTTCTGGCGCCTATGTTCTCGGTCGCCTGAGTCCCTCTCAGTTGCCTGTATCCTCGAGTGCCTGACAGTCATTCAGGCGCCTGAGTGTCAGCAGTCTGTCCTTTTGCTTAGTTGCAACATAGGATTAGTACAATATGTTGGTGCGGGAAGCACCAGATCAAACCTGGTTTTGATAATGGCAAAGGTTCAAAGTTAAGTTTATATTGTGGTCTAATATATTTACCAAGTGTGCAGGAAAGTCCTAGTTTACCTAGGCACGAAGTCTTGACCTGCAGGGTTGAGCACCGAAGACCTGACTGAGGGTTGGGCAAGAAGACCTGGTTCGTAGAATTGGGCAAGAAGTCCTGGTCGTGACTGGGCACCGAAGTTTTGATCTGGAAGATCGGGCAGGAGTCTTAGCCGAGCGAGGATTGCGGATAGATGTAGAGGCGGGTCGAGGTACGGACATCTCGAGATCCGGAAGTCTCGGAGGCTAAGCAAAAGTTCAACTGGAGGAGCCGGTTAGCAAAAGATAACTTCTCCTGAGAGGAGTAGGTGAGGACGCGTTCCCCGGAAGAGGGAACAGTAGGTATCGGTTCGACATAGGATTTCATTTTGAAATCCAACGTCAGAACCAAGATAGCTTCGGCTGTTATTTATGCTTATATTTTCATATTGTATTGTTCTTGGACTAACCCTGGTTGCAAGAGTGAAAGGAATCAGCTGCTGCTATCCCAGGCGCCTGAAAGGGTTCAGGCGCTCGAAAACCCAGGCCCCTGATAGGTGTTAGACGCCTCAGAAGGGGTTTTCCAGCTGATGGAGAAGCTGAGCTGGCAGGTTCGCCACGTCAGCTTCTCAGGGTCCGTGAGTCATCAGGCACCTCAGCACTCCCAGGCGCCCAAGACCAGGGATAAGGTTTGGCCAAGTCTGTGGATGAGCACGCACCAGGATCAGTGACGTGTCAGGCGCCCAAGAGCATACAATAAAAGGGGCTTCACCCCTTTGCTTTAGAACAGCAGTTCTCCAACTCAAGCACTCAAACATACTCAATCATTTTTCCGTTCTCGAGTTTCCCGCGCCAACAACGCTCAAGATCGACGACACGCTGCTCAAGAATCTTCGTCATTTCCTCTGTGTCGTCGGTATAATTTTTGTTTATTTAATTCTGTATAAAGTTTTTCACTTGTAATATTTTCTCGAAATATAAAATTGCCCAATGAAAATGGTCAAGGACCATGGGCCTTGGAGTAGGAGCCATTAAAGACTCTGAACCAAGTAAAAATAAACCGTGTTAGCATTATTTTATTTTCTGCTGCATATTCTCTACATCTCCAAAAATTTTAGTAATCGATATTCACTCCCGTCAATCGATCACAACGATCCCACAAGTGGTATCAGAGCGGAGTGGTTCAATCTTGGTGAAACCACCAACTGAGCAAGTTTTTCGGAGTTAATCATTCATTATTTTCATTCGTAAGATTTTCGTATTTCGAAGTTGGTGCAACACCACTCGAAATTTCTTATTTTTCAGTTTTTTTATATACCGCACTACTAAATCCAAAACTAAGTCTTGGAATAAGTTTTCTTGTTGTTGCAAAATTTTAGGTTCGTTAAATGGCCATGCAAGAAGGCTACAGCACCACACGACCACCTCAGTTCTCAAGAGAGGACTTCTCCTACTGGAAGAACAGAATGAAGGTCCACCTGAAAACTCAAGTGGATATGTGAATTATATTACAGTCTGGATTGGAAATTCCTAAGAACTTACAAGGTGAAGTTCAGGGATATTCAAAGTGGGACACACCACTTAAGAAAACATTGAAGCGAATGCTAAAGCAACACAGACCCTCCAGTGTGGCTTGACTAAAGAAGAGCTTAATCGCGTCAGTCCCTTTAGCAGCGCAAAGGAGCTATGGAACAAATTGATCGAGCTACACGAACGAACATCAGATACAAGGATCAGCAAGCGTGATCTTCTTCTTAACAAGTTGTACACCATCAAAATGCAAGACGGTGAGACAGCTGCACAACTCCACGCAAGGATCCAAGAATTAATGAATGGACTGTACACAATAGGTCACAATGTAGAAAACCGTGACCTAATAAGGTACACTCTAAACTCGTTTCCAAGAAACTCTTTGTGGGCGTCTATGGTAGATGCGTACAAAGTTTCAAGGAGCCTTTCTGACATTAAGCTTGATGAGTTATTTTCCAAATTAGAGTTGCATGAACAAACTAACGCTACACAGGTTGAGAAAGGTATAACATTGTTTGCAGGTAAAGTCCCTCAAAAGCAGAAGAAAAAGAAGCTACAATCGGTACCCGAGTCCGATTCTGACTCGGAATCTGACGACGATGGAATCGATCATCCGGAGCTGGTCCGAATGTCCCGAAATTACTACAAGATGATAAAGGGACAAAGAAGGAAGAAGAAGGCGGTTCAACAAAAAGATGATCCATCCGAACCTACTATCAGTCAGAAGGCGAAAAGTGAGGTAACCTGTTATGGGTGCAACAAGAAGGGTTACTACAAATCGGAGTGTCCCAACTTGAAGGAGAACAAGAAGACTCAGAGGAAGAAGACTCTCCAAGCTACGTGGGACGAGTCATCTTCAAAAGACAAAGAAGAAGCTCAACACTCCAACCTCCTCGCGCTAACAACCTCGGACAATCTCGACACCGAATCAGAATCGAAACCGAAAGAAAGCGTCGGAACTGGAAAGCTGTCAATTTCGGAAGACAGACAAATAATAGTAAGAGGTTATCCTGAATCGCAACTTTACGATTTAATTTCATATTTGTCTCGTAAGTTGGCCAAAGCCATCGTTCGGGTTGAATCCTTCTGACAGGAAGTTAAAACCCTGAAAGAGGAAGCCAACTCAAGCTCCTAAACTGAACCAGTTCAGGAAGGAACCTCTACTTAGGTCCAAAAACTTGAGGAAGAAAATTCCTCCTTGAAAACTCAGGTAAAGAAACTTAGAGTTGCATTAGAATGATTTATCTCGGGTTCCAAGAGTCTTGACATGGTTCTTGGAAAACAAAAATCAGTTCTAAACCGATCCGGACTTGGTTATCGAACCAACTCATGCTATAGATCATATTACTCAGTATTGAACCAAACTAGAACCAGAGTCCAAGCATGGGTCCCAAAGTTATGCTTGACTAATCAAGCTGGACCGAATCAATATTGGATCCCCAAAGATAAGATTCACATCTTACATAGCCCATATCGAGGCTTTAGTCCAGGGGGAGCCAATATGAAAACCATCTTCATAATTAGATAAGTTTTTTTATTGTTTTTTGAATTATTGATTGATGCCTATCTATTTTCTTTCTGAAAAAATAGCATGCTTAGGATTAGAAATGGTTAGATAAGGATCTGACTTGATTGAAACATGCACAACCTAGTATTAGGGTGGGGCGAGATGATAATACGTTAGGGAAGCTTGTCTAAAAAGTCAGGTAGGGTAAGGTGTATCCTATTTGGTCTTTTAGTCCGGTGGAACTGACTGAAGCTACCTCGCCAAATCCTCAACTAATTAGACCAGGGTTTCTCAAAAGGTAATTTGAGAATAAAATTTCTTTAAAAGGTTTTATCTAGGAAAGGGTTGTTGATCTAATAAGGCTATGACCAAAGAAGGCCCCTGTGCCACGCCAAGACCTGGAAGTCAATTATTGAAATTTATTTTCAATTTGCTAATTGTTAAACTTAAATCTAACACAAGGTCCAATCAAGTCATAGTGATAATATAAAATCAAAGATAAAATTAATACATCTCACAAAACAGATAAGGATACCCTGTTTTGTCACTTAGAAATGGGTGAGATGTTTATGACCTAATGATTTAGTCCAACCCAACCAACCTTATCAATTGAATTAATTTTACCTTTAATATACTAAACCTAATTTACAAATAATTTTCAAATTCAACTTTTAAAATTTAAATTAATAATTTTCAAAATTTATCTTAATAATTTTCAAATTCAACTTTCAAATTTAAATTAATAATTTTTAAATTTAACTTAATTTCAACTTTCAAATTTAACTTAATTAATTTTTTTAAAAACTCAAATTAATTTTTCAAATTTAACTTAATTAATTTTTTAAAACTCAAATTAATTTTTTAAATTTAACTTAATTAATTTGTTAAAAACTCAAATTAATTTTTCAAATTTATCTTAATTAATATTTTTTTCAAATTAACCTTTTTAAATTCAACTCAATTTTCAAAATTTAACTTAACAATCTTAAAAATTTAACTTAATATTTTTTCTTAAAAATTCAATTCAAATCTAATTTAATAATTTTTAAAATCTAACTTAATATTTTTCATTATACAACTTAACATTTTTTTAAGCAACTTGGAGGTCATTCCCACCAAGACTGATGATTCTTCGGTTGTTGTTAGTTTTGTTAGGTCACACATTTTTTGCTAGTTTGGAACTCCAAGAGCAATTATAAGTGATCAAGGATCTCATTTTTTGCAATAAGCACATCAAAGCTCTACTTAATAAGTATGGGGTTGTACATAAAGTGTCTACTCCTTAGCACCCTCAAACAAATGGGCAAGCTGAAGTGTCAAATAGAGAGATCAAATTAATTTTGAAAAAGACCGTGGGACCTAATAGGAAGGATTGGAGTAAAAGGCTTGAAGATGCATTATGGGCATATTGAACTGCATACAAAACACCCATAGGAATGTCTCCTTATATACTTGTGTATGGGAAATCATGCCATCTACCCCTGGAGATAGATGGGCAGTAACGACTTGCAACTTTGATGCTAGTAAATCTAAAAAAGAAAGGAAATAGCAATTTCAAGAACTGGAAGAGATTAGATTAGAGGCATATGAAAACTCAAGGATCTATAAGCAGAGGACCAAAAGCTTTTATGATAAGCACATTGTGGAAAAAGAATTTAAAATTGATGACAAGGTGCTTTTATACAAGTCACAGCTCAAATTGATTAAAGGTAAGTTGAGGTCCAGATGGGAGGGTCCATTTTGTGTTACTAACATTTTTCCCTATGTTGTCATTGAGATTCAGGAAGAGAATACTAGTTGAGTATTTAAAGTTAATGGCCACCAGCTCAAGAAATTTCATAAAGAGGTGAATAAGCTAGAGGTGGATGGATTTGATTCTATGGATGTCATATACCCTATTTAAAGGGGAGTTTGTTCCATCTTGCATTTATTTTTCATTGTAGATATCACTTCTTTACTTTGTTGCAGTAATAATTTGTAGTTTACATGCCAATTTGCTTTCCCAAGTAGAGTTTTTGAAATTTAAATAAATTCTACACTGTAAATATCAGCAGATAGGTTTGAGCAGTTCATTTACTGCAAAGTTTTGGTTTAAGGAATAAATTGTACCCCCTTAGCAATTCTCTTTATCATTTTAGAATCTTTTAAAAGTCAGTTAAACTTGATTGTTAAGTTTTGGGATTCAAGTCCACGGATAACATTTTTGGATACTTGAGTTATAACTGGTGATGGATTCTAGATTGATGAGATTAAGATGATAATTTCATGCCTAGTGAGGATTTAGCCTATTTGTGTAATGCACTTGTGTGATTGTCACTCTAGAACTTGAATTCTTGCAAAGCCACATTCTATGATTAGATAATACTTATGAAGGTGAATTAATTTGCTATCTCTCTCACATATAATTCCTTGCTATATTCTATGTTATTCATCTTGTCCTTCTAGCCCTTCTTTTCATTGATAACTTTTCTGGATATGGGAACTTAGATTATTTATTGATGATGTTTTGTCCGGGCGGACAATGATTTAATTGTGGGGGAGGTATTTAATGTTTCTTGGATTTTTGAATGGTTCAAGTTTTAAGTTAAAATGCAGAATTATTCATGGCAAAGAGATTTTTACTGAAATAGACATTTATTGCTGTTGTGAGTTACAAGGGTAGTTTGGTCTTTTCTTATTTTTTGTCATTAGGGTTTGGATGTTATATAAGTCTTGTAAAGGGTCTCGGATTAATGCATCAATGTTTTACAACATGGTATCAGAGCTAATTTTAGCAAAACCCTAAATTTCTTTTCTTTCCTTTTTATTTTTTTCCTCATTCTCCCACGCGACGCCGCCGCGCCGTCATCTTCCTTCCTCGACGCCGTCTTCTCTCTGCTCCTACAAACCACGCAAGCATCACATCCTTCGTCGACCAAGCATCAACCTGTGGCGGGTCATGGCTCCATCGCGGCTTCTTCCTCTCTAAAATCTTTCTCTCGGCCGCCGTCGAGCGAACGACGCCGACGCCACATCGCGTTGTCGTCTCCACGTGAGAAACCACAACACCGGTGCCTCCCAACCCTCGGACCCTTTCTCTCGTGAGCAACCAGGCGGCGGCGGTGACTTCTTCCCCTCCGACGGTTTCTTCCCCTTGACACGGACACGCGAGTCGCAGCGCTCTTCTCGCGCGCGCGCCTCCTCGACGTGACCTCGTGGCCGCCACTCTCTCCTCGAGTGCACTCGAAGCAACAGGAAGCGCTGCTAGACTTCTTCTTCGGCCTTCTTCTGGTCGCCAGACTTCCTCTTGTCGTCGCTGCCGATCACGACGCTGCCAGCCGCAACGAGCGGCAGTGGCTGCCCCTCTTTTTCTGCTGCCCCTCTTTCCGTGATATGTGGCGATCGACACTCCCCAGCGGCGCCACTCCCCTTCTTTGGGCTTGATCGGTCATTTCCTCTCTTCCCTTGGCTTGTTGCCGTTAAGCCTCTCTTTGGGGTGGCTCCTTGATCTGTGGGTATCCAGGTCGTTCCCTTCCCTGGGTGGTCACGGGCTTTTTTTTTCTGGTTTTTTTCCATCTCGCCGCAAGCATCAGAAGACCCTCGGCCTCTCTGCCGCTTGCGTGATTGCGCACGAGTGCCTGGCGTTTGTTCTCTGTAGCGCCTGACGCTCTTCTTCATTTCTTTTTGGGGGTTTATTATGGCAGACACCTCTGGAGAAAGTTCTGGGATGTCGATAGATCCTTTGGCTTCTTCTGAACAGGTACAACCAATTTTCACAGCGACAGGACCGGGAAGATCTAGTCTTCAGATAACCTCGGAAAAGTTGACCGAGAAAAATTATGCATCGTGGGCAGTTGCTGTTGACCAGTATTCAGAAAATAAGCATCAAGAAATCTTGTTATGGCATTCGCGTTTGGGACATTTATCTTTCCGGTCATTGAAGGTCTTATTTCCTAATCTCTTCTCTTCTGTTTCTCTTGAGTCTCTTCAATGTGAAGTTTGTCAGTTATCCAAACATTGTAGAACTCATTTTTTGAGTCCATGAATAAAAGTTCGTCTCCATTTGACCTTGTTCATTCAGATGTGTGGGGTCCCTCTCCCGTGCCTTCTTTGGATGGGTATCGATACTTTATTTCTTTTATTGATGATTACACCCACTGTATATGACTTTATTTGATGAGAGGCAGAGACGAAGTTCCTCGACTCATTCAATATTTTTGCAAAATGGTTGAAACTCAATTTCACACACAAGTGAAAACTCTTAGATCTGATAATGCATGGGAATACTTTGCACAATCCCTAAATACTTTTCTAGAGGATTCAGGAATTCTTTATGAGTCAACTTGTCCCTACACACCACAGCAAAATGGAGTGGCTGAGAGGAAAAATCGTCATATCCTTGAAACAGCACGCGCATTATTATTCCAGCGTCATTTACCCAAATATTTCTGGGCGGATGCTGTTCTTGCTGCTGCTTATATCATTAATCGTCTACCATCAAAAGGTCTCTGGTATCTATGCCCTCTCACTATTCTTCGTCCTGAAATAACATTGTTCTCCCTTACACCTCGAGTATTTGACTCCCTCTATTTTATTCATGTTCTTGGTCCCAAATCCTCTAAGCTTGATACTCGCTCTATACAGGGAATTTTTCTAGGGTATTCCACTTGCCAGAAAGGCTACAAATGCTTTGATCCTGTTACTAGGACTAGATATGTCTTGAAAGATGTTACCTTTTTTGAGTCCGAGTCTTATTATTCTCCCCAGACTCGTCCTAAGGGGGAGAATCTTACCTCTTCTCTTGTTCCTCAAGTGGTTCCTTCTCCTATTTCACTGGATGTCATGGAAAATAAAAAAGATGATGCTCCATTACTGGGCTCGCAGGCTTCACAAGAAATTATTACTTACAAGCGACGAAGACATAAGCAAGGACCTACTACTGATCGGCTAGCTGAATCGGAAGCTCTGGCTCCTGATCCTGTATCCTCATTGGTTGAACCAATCGCCCCCCTGAATATGAATGAGCTGGACCGTCCAATTGTTGTTAGGAAGGGGGTCAGGTCATGTACTCAACATCCTATCTCTAACTACGTTTCTTATTCTCGTTTGTCTTCTTCATATCATGTCTTTGTTTCACAGCTATCAAATCATACTATACCTTCTTCTTATTATGAAGCTGTAAGAGACTCAAGGTGGCTGGAAGCAATGAATGAAGAAGTGGAAGCTCTTAATAAGAATGGTACTTGGGAATTAGTAGATCCTCCAAAGGGGAAGAATTTGGTTGGCTCTAAGTGGGTCTATGCTATCAAGTATAACTCAGAGGGTGAAGTAATCATATATAAAGCCCGACTTGTTGCCAAGGGATTCACTCAAACATATGGGGTGGATTATTTAGAGACATTTGCTCCGGTTGCAAAATTCAAAACAGTCAGAGTGATTCTTTCACTTGCTTCTCAATATGATTGGCCGCTATTTCAGCTAGATGTGAAAAATGCCTTTTTGAATGGCGACTTTCACGAAGAAGTCTACATGTTACCACCTCCTGGAACTGAAACAAAAGGAAAGGTTTGCAGGTTGATAAAAACTTTGTATGGACTTAAACAATCACCTAGGGCATGGTTTGATAGGTTCTGCAAAGCTATGACATTGTTTGGTTTTAAACAAGGGAATGTTGATCATACACTCTTTGTGAAAAGGAAAGAGGACAAAACTACCATTCTCTTGGTTTACGTTGATGATATGATAATTACGGGCAATGACGAGATTGAAATCCAAGCTCTTAAGTCCAAGTTAATATCAGAGTTTGAAATTAAAGACCTTGGACTATTGAGGTACTTCCTTGGTATTGAAGTTGCTCGATCTCAAGAGGGAATTTATATATGTCAGAGAAAATATGTGTTAGATTTACTCAAGGAGATAGGGAAGTTGGGTTGTCGGCCAGCATCTACACCTATAGAAGTAAGTCATGATCTTACTAGTTCTAGTGGGGAAGATCTTACAAATCTAGAAAAGGGAACGTATCAAAGGTTGGTTGGAAAATTACTCTATTTGTCTATGACTAGGCCTGACATTACCTACGCTGTTAGTGTAGTGAGTCAGTATATGCATGCTCCTAAAACTATCCACATGAAGGTCGTTGATAGGATTTTACGGTACTTAAAGTCATGTCCCGGAAAAGGCTTGCTGTTTAAAGGAGGTGGTAATCTGAAAGTGGAATGTTATTGGATGCTGATTGGGCTGGTTCTAGAAATGATAGAAGATCCACTTCTGGCTATTGCACCTTTTTAGGAGGAAACTTGGTAACTTGGAGAAGTAAGAAACAAAGTGTTTGTGCACGGTCCAGTGCAGAAGCAAAATATCGAGCCATGACACATGGTCTTGCAGAAATGTTATGGTTGATTTTTTTGTTGGAAGACATGGGTTTAAAGGCTGAATTACCTCTCAGGCTGTATTGCGACAACAAAGCTGCCTTCAATATTGCAAATAATCCAGTTCAACATGACCGGACCAAACACATCGAGATTGATCGCCACTTTATTCGAGAGAAACTTGATTCTGGAGAGTTATGTTTGCCTTATGTTAAATCTGAGGATCAACTTGCCGATATGTTTACAAAAGCTATACCCCAAGCTGTGTTTAATTCTGCCCTTAGCAAGTTAAACATGTTTGATATATATGTTCAACTTGAGGGGGAGTGTTGTGAGTTACAAGGGTAGTTTGGTCTTTTCTTATTTTTTGTCATTATGATGTTATATAAGTCTTGTAAAGGGTCTCGGTTTAATGCATTAAAGTTTTACAACAATTGCTATTCATTACCTGAGATTTTGAGTTGAAGTTAAGAAATTACTGCATAACAAGTTCGATTCAATTTTGAAACTTGATTGAAGCTGTTTAATGGAGAATACTGATTCGAGTTGATTGAAGAATGGTTTAATTTGGAAATCTATTTGGTAATGATTTCAGAAAATGTCTTGCCAAGTTTGTTATTTGATTGAAACTAGCTGTGGGGATCCTTTTAAATGATTCAATGCAAGATCACTAGAATTTCTATGTGCAAAGTTTGATCTGAAAATGTCATTGGATTGGAACTAATTGAAGTTGTTTTACTTGGAACACTGCTTTATTGTCATTAAATTCTAGCACACGGTTGTAATGGATCTAGGAGCACTAATCTGTTTCCTTAGCACGCTAAGATCACTGAAATTTCAGAATTCATGATGGTGAAGTATGTCAAGTGTGTATCAACTTCATTGGAGTAGAACTCCAACTATTGGTTAATTCAAGTGAAAGATCCATTACTGTATGTTGCTGTAAATCACTGCTACGAAGCCGTAAAGTGCACAAATTCAAATTGCCAATGATATGAAATTGTTAATGTTGGGCAGTAATGTTGTTTGGTTCTCTATCTACAATAAATGAATTCATTTCCCAGCTAATTAAGGGACAAGTTCCAGCTACAATTGAGGGAAGTAAAGCTGCAGCAAGGTGTCAGTTTGAAACTATTGTGTGCCAATGGAGATGCAAGATTTAACCAATAAAAATTCCAAATAGAGCACCAAATAGTCCCATTACTATTTGATGTTTTAAACCTTTTACAATCCAAGACGCTGTAGAGAAATCAGTAATGCTCATTTTGAACTCAATCAGCAACATGAAGTTTTGATAGTCTGAAATGATGTTGTGAAACTGAAGTCTCAACTGAAATGCAGTGAAGATCATTCCTGAACACAACTTTCTGATTCAATTTAATCTGAGAACTTAAGTGTATGGCTGCAGTTCAAAAGTTATTATCATAGTGCTAAACACAGTGTATCAACTTGAAACTAGTGTGCCAAGATTATTGAAGTAGCAGTAATTGGATCCATTATGTTTGAGCTGAATGAAACTGATTGGAGGGATTATAACTACAAGAAATAGCAGCTGCAATGAAGTTTAAAGAAGATAAAAACCGAAGGCTGACTTAAGCTGGGAAGTGTTCAACTTGTAAACTGATTCGGTTTGACTGCAGACATAGGATAAAATAGAGAAGAAGAAGTTGTTTTAATTGGTTCTAGGGATGCACTGAAGCTAATTCTTGGCACACGACTATATTAAATTACAATAATAGAACCATTAGAAGGAAAGAAAAAAATAAAGCAAGGACAAGGAGTTTTGAAGTTTGTGTCAAGTAGGAATCGAGATCTTAACAGCAACCTCAAATTAGTGAGGAACTAAGTGAAGATCAGTCGTTAATCCAAGAGGAATGGGAAACTACAATAATGACTTGTTTGTTAGTGTACAAGGCTTCAAACACTGTTGAGTGCCAAACTGTTTTGTACTTAGATTTGGCTAGCAGGATTGGCTTCATATCGAGAAAAATTATTTAAGAAATGCATCCAAGTGAAGATCAGTTGTTAATCCAAGAGGAGTAGAAATCTGCAGATTATAATTTCAGTGCCCTGAACATTGTTTTTGCATAAAATGGTTCACATGTTCATTAGCATCTCTTCCTTAATGTTTCGAGACAAAAATTCAGCTATGTTGAGAACTGAAAATGCTGAAATAAAATAAGGCTAAATCTGAAATAGCTATGGGAAACAAAAACAAAAGAAGATTATCAAGTCTAGGAATAGTGTGCCAAAGGTTTTGGATGATTATTGTTGTGAGTTGCAGGGGTAATTAGGTCTTTTCTTTCTATCTTGTGCCATTAGGGTTTTGCAGTTTTTCTATATGACATAATTAATATATCTTTAGAATTGGTCAATTGACTAAGTCCTCATAAACATCTATATATTGTATTCTTCATGCACATAATGAATAATTATTTTTGGAATTATATCTCTTTCTTTTCTATCCAACATGGTATCAGAGCAAATCTCTTCAAAAACCTAATTTTTTTTCCCTACGCCGTCGTAGTTCCCTGCCTTCTTGCCTTCGTTTCTTCTCTCTGCACAGCGCGAGGACATCGCAGTGGACGCGCCGTAGTTCCCTGCTCTTCCTTCGTGACGCGCGAGCACGCTCCTGTTCGCAACGTCGCTGCTCCCGTTCGCGACGTCGCTCTTCCCTCGCGACGCGCGAGCCCAGGCGTCGCTCTTCTCGGCGAGGCTTCTTCTCCGAAGGTTTTCCCTCGTGCGGCGCCGTCCTCTGCTTTTCCAAACCACCCGACGCTGTCCTCGCGCGCACCCAGAACTCCTCGCGCACGCTCGACGCAACCAGGGCTGAGCGATCTTCTTCTTCGGCTGCGTGATCTTCTTCTTTGACTGCTCGACGTCGCGAGAAGACTGTCTCTTCTCCTCGACGTGAACTCGACGTCGCCGACTGCTCCTCGTGAACGGCGATCCAAGCCCATCGATCGTCTTCTTCTTCTTCTTGTCCTAAGGACAAGGTTTTTTTTCCCGCCGACGGGTCTCCGACGCCTACGCCGGCGTGTCTGAACAGAAGGACTTGGACTTGGGTCGCAGTTTCTCAGCGGCGGTGGACCTTGTGCGGGCGATCGAGGATCTCAGTGCGTGACCTGCTAGTTGGAAAAAGCTGCGCGTGACCTGCACCTGCTGGTTGAAAAAAAAAGCCTGGTGAAAAAAAAAAGTTTTTTTTATTATTTATTTTATTTTCTCTGCTCGCTGGATCTTCAATTTTCGCCAGTGGAAAAGCTAAGCACACGGTCCATCTCTTCTTGTGGTTTATTATGACGGACACCTCTGGAGAAAGTTCTGGGATGTCTATAGATCCTTTGACTTCTTCTGGACAGGTACAATCAATTTTCACAATGGCAGGAACCAGAGGACCTGGTCTTCAAATAACCTCAGAAAAATTAACCGAGACAAATTATGCATCATGGGCAGTTGCTGTTGAACTTTATGTTGAAGGCCATGATAAACTTGATATTCTTCACGGGACTAAAGTGAAACCAGAGGAAAAGGACCCCAGTTTTCGTACTTGGAGACGTGACAATATTCTGGTAATGACTTGGATACTTAATTCTGTTAGCTCTGGCATCAAACAGGTCATTCTTCATAATATAACAGCTGTTGATATGTGGAGGACACTGGAGCAGATGTATGGACGCAAACATGATATGCTGCGTACTTACCAGATAAGTAGTAAAATTTTTAAACTTGAGCAAGGTTCTATGTCTGTCACAAATTATTTTGCTGCTCTAAAAGGGCTATGGGATGAGTTTGACTACTACAGGATGGACAATTGGATTTCTACTAATGATCATCAGAGATATTTGAAGCTTCTGGAGAATAACAGAATTATTAAGTTTCTTGATGGGCTTCATGCAGAGTTTGAAAATTTAAAAGGGCAAATTCTTAGTATTGATCCTACTCCCTCTCTAGAACAAGTCTACTACAAAATTCTGAGTGAGGAAGGCAGGAGAAGGACCATGAATAACAAAGGTAATATCTCTGCAGCAAGTACTCCAATTGGAGAGACATCTGCTTTTGTCGGTTCTTCTAACAAGCTCAAGTACTCTGGGGGAACAAAAGGAAAAGGTGGAAAATATTGTCGGCACTGCAAGAGGACTAATCATGATTCAGATTTTTGTTGGGAGAAATATCCAGAAAAAAAACCTGAAAAATTCAAATACAGTGACAAGAAAGCGCCTAGTCGTGGAAATATTGCTGCCCAGAAATTAGCGGATGGGGAGACTACTGATTCTTCGATACCTTCTAATATTAAGTTGTCATCTGCTGATATTGCTAATCTTCAGGACCTTTTATCACGGCTTCAGACCTCATCCTCTGTCTCTACTAATTCGTCTCAAGCGCACACAGGTATTCGTGACCTGGAGTTAAGTATTGCTGGGTCAAGATCTTATAGCCCCTGGGTTATTGACTCTGGAGCTACAGATCATATGACAAATCTTGCTAATTCCTTTATTTCTTACTCTTTGTCTTCTGGGCAGGATAAAGTGACTATTGCTGATGGCACCAAAGCCACTGTTGCTGGTAAAGGTTCCATACAACTGGCAGATCACTTTATCCTATCCTCTGCACTTCATGTTCCTTCCATTTCTCTTAATTTACTTTCTGTTAATAGTATTACTAAACAACTACACTGCTCAGTAACTTTTTTCCTGGATCATTGTGTCTTTCAGGATCTCGAGACCAAGCAAACGATTGGGACTGGCCGTGAAGTAGGAGGTCTTTATTACTATCATCTTGGAACAACATCTGCTCTGAAGTCTACAACTCAGTGTTCAGAAAATAAGCATCAAGAAATCTTATTATGGCATTCTCGTTTGGGACATTTATCTTTCCGATCCTTGAAGGTTCTATTTCCTAGTCTCTTCTCCTCTGTTTCTCTTGAGTCTCTTCAATGTGAAGTTTGTCAGTTATCTAAACATTGTAGAACTCATTTTTCTGAGTCCATGAATAAAAGTTCGTCTCCATTTGACCTTGTTCATTCAGATGTGTGGGGTCCCTCTCCTGTGCCTTCTTTAGATGACTACCGATATTTTATCTCTTTTATTGATGATTACACTCACTGTACATGGCTTTATTTGATGAAAGGCAGAGACGAAGTTCCTCGACTCATTCAACATTATTGCAGAATGGTCGAAACTCAATTCCACACAAAAGTGAAAACTCTTCGATCTGATAATGCACGAGAGTACTTCACACAGTCTCTAAATACCTTTCTAGATGATTTAGGAATTTTTCATGAGTCATCTTGTCCCTACACACCACAGCAAAATGGAGTGGCTGAAAGGAAAAATCGTCATATCCTTGAAACAGCCCGTGCATTATTATTTCAACGCCACTTACCCAAATATTTCTGGGCTGATGCTATCCTTGCAGCAGCTTATATCATTAATCGTCTACCATCAAAAGGTCTAGGGTACCGGTGTCCTCTCAATATTTTCGTCCTGACACCACGTTGTTCTCACTTACACCTCGGGTATTTGGCTCCCTTTGTTTTATTCATGTTCTTGGTCCCAAGACCTCTAAGCTTGATCCTCGAGCTATACGGGGAGTTTTTCTAGGGTATTCCACTTGCCAGAAAGGGTACAAGTGCTTTGATCCTATTACTAGGACAAGGTATGTCTTGAAGGATGTTACCTTTTTTGAGTCCGAGTCCTATTATTCTTCCCAGACTCGTCCCCAGGGGGAGAATCTTACCTCTTCTTCTCTTGTACCTCAAGTGGTTCCTTCTCCTATTTCATTGGATGTCATGGAAAATAGAAAAGATGATGCTCCACTACTGGATGCTCCATTACTGGGCTCGCAGGCTTCACAAGAAATTATTACTTACAAGCGACGAGACATAAGCAAGACCTACTACTAATCGGCTAGCTGAATCGGATGCTCTGGCTCCTGATCCTGTATCCTCATTGCTTGAACCAATCGCACCCCTGAATATGAATGAGCTGAATCTTCCAATTGCTGTTAGGAAAGGGGTCAGGTCATGTACTCAACATCCTATCTCTAACTATGTTTCTTATTCTCGTTTGTCTTCTTCATATCATGCCTTTGTTTCACAGCTATCAAATCATGTTATACCTTCTTCTTATTATGAAGCTGTAAGGACTCAAGGTCGCTGGAAGCAATGAATGAAGAAAGTGAGGCTCTTAATAAGAATGGTACTTGGGAATTAGTAGATCCCCCAAAGGGAAGAACTTGGTTGGTTCTTAATGGGTCTATGCTATTAAGTATAACTCAGAGGGTGACGTAGTCAGATATAAAGCCAGACTTGTTGCCAAGGGATTCACTCAAACATATGAGGTGGATTACTTGGAGACCTTCGCTCCAGTTGCAAAACTCAAATCAGTCAGGGTGATTCTTTCTCTTGCCTCTCAGTATGGTTGGCCGCTATTTCAGCTAGATGTGAAAAATGCTTTTTTGAATGGTAACCTTCACGAAGAGGTCTACATGTTACCACCTCCTGGAATTGAAACAAAAGGGAAGGTTTGCCGACTGATAAAAGCTTTGTATGGACTTAAACAATCACCCAGAGCATGGTTTGATAGGTTCTGTAAAGCCATGACATTGTTTGGCTTTAGACAAGGGAATGCTGATCATACACTCTTTGTGAAGAGGAAAGAGGACAAAACTACCATTCTTTTGGTTTACGTTGATGATATGATAATCACAGGTGATGACGATGTTGAAATCCAGGCTCTTAAGTCCAAGTTAATATCAGAGTTTGAAATTAAAGACCTTGGGCTATTGAAGTACTTCCTTGGTATTGAAGTTGCTCGATCTCAGGAGGGAATATATATATGTCAGAGAAAATATGTGTTGGATTTGCTCAAGGAGACAGGGAAGTTGGGTTGTCGGCCAGCATCGACTCCTATAGAAGTAAATCATGATCTTACTAGTTCTAATGGGGAAGATCTTACAAATCTGGAAAAGGGAACGTATCAAAGGTTGGTTGGAAAATTACTCTATTTGTCTATGACTAGGCCTGACATTACCTACGTTGTTAGTGTAGTGAGTCAGTACATGCATGCTCTTAAAACTATCCACATGAAGGCCGTTGACAGGATTTTGAGGTACTTAAAGTCATGTCCCGGAAAAGGCTTGTTGTTTAAGGGAGGCGGTAATCTGAAGGTGGAATGTTATTCTGATGCTGATTGGGCTGGTTCTAGAAATGATAGAAGATCTACTTCTGGCTATTGCACCTTTTTAGGAGGAAACTTGGTAACTTGGAGAAGTAAGAAACAAAGTGTTTGTGCACGGTCCAGTGCGGAAGCAGAGTATCGAGCCATGGCACATGGTCTTGCAGAAATGTTATGGTTGAGTTTTTTATTAGAAGACATGGGGTTAAAGGCTGAATTACCTCTCAGGCTGTACTGCGACAACAAAGCTGCAATCAATATTGCAAATAATCCAGTCCAACATGATCGGACCAAACACATCGAGATAGATCGCCACTTTATTCGGGAGAGACTTGATTCTGGAGAGTTATGTTTGCCCTATGTCAAATCTGATGACCAACTTGCTGATATGTTTACAAAAGCTATACCCCAAGCTGTGTTTAATTTTGCCCTTAGCAAGTTAAACATGTTTGATATATATGTTCAACTTGAGGGGGAGTGTTGTGAGATGCAGGGGTAATTAGGTCTTTTCTTTCTATCTTGTGCCATTAGGGTTTTGCAGTTTTTCTATATGACATAATTAATATGTCTTTAGAATTGGTCAATTGACTAAGTCCTCATAAACATCTATATATTGTATTCTTCATGCACATAATGGATGATTATTTTTGGGATTATATCTCTTTCTTTTCTATCCAACATTTTTAAATCCTAAATTCTAGAATGTAGTTCACATTAAAAGATATGATTTGTTCAACGAAGGGATTGGATCCTTGTATCCATGATAATATTCAGTTTTCTCTCATGTCTGGTTTGAGCAACTGATTGTATGTATGCTTTTTAGGTTAAAAATACAATATATATATATATATATATATCTCAGTATGCAGATACCTTGTAGTCAAAGGGAAAAAAAGTTGGTTAACTGGATAGTAACAAAGTCCGTCAATTAGGACAGCTTTTAACTTCAATTCTTTCTATTACAGTTGGTCAAAGTTAGATTTTCTGTAAGGTCCAGTTTACTTTTGCTTTATGTTTATCAACATTTAACAGTCTACGTATGTATAAGTTACTCCAATGGGACTGTTTATCAGATGAGCTTTGTCTAATTCTTGCAAACTTTGGAGATCTTAGAAACAACTGGCTACATCTCTACTCTCTGGTGTTCAAAATAATCTGTTCTGGATTAGCTGTAATTCTTCACCATTATTATCTTATTCTATTCCTATTGCATAATGTCAAGATAAAACTTACCATCTCTAGGCATTCAAAAATACTTGATGTCATAATTAGGAATGGCAAAATAAGGTAAAAAATGTAGGCTATCTGTGGCTCCAAGCTTTTATTGGTTTTAAATCGATAGTTTGAACACAGTGCATTTTCTTATTGCTATCATTCTAACTTGAATTCATTTGTTAGCTATTAATGGTGTTTGTAGTGGTTTGGTAGATTTTCATTTCTATTTGAATTGCGTGTTATATGAGAAAGCTATTTCAATTTGCAGGTTCACCCAAATGTTCCATGCATGCTATTTACTCCGATTTGCCCACATTCTCTTTCATTTAGGCCTGTCATACTTCCTGATTCTGCACAGCTTGAGATGAAGGTGAGACCGTCAGACTTTTTGTTTTAATGTTCTCCTTGAGGAGGTGCTGTTACCTTCTGAAGTTTTTCAGCTTTGACATAAGAGGCAAAATTGGTTAATTACTTAATTTAGCAAAATTATGCACTATAGTCATATATACTCATAACTACCTTCTTTATGATAATAATGTTGGGTTTTAGGCCCTTGGATGGTGCGCATGGAATCTATCCGTTGCCGTGTCCTCGGATTAAAATTTCATTAATTGAAATTAATCCGGACACATACGAAACTTTTAAGCGACCGTTTCGTTGTCGTGGGACTTAAGCGATCGCTTAAACAAACTTGTTGTTCAAGCAATTCGACTCTTCTAGTCGGTTAGCCGCGGAAAAGACAACGACGTAAGATCGCCGGTTTTTGTGTTTTACAATCGGGGTCCAAGTTAATTAATGAATAATTAACAACAACGAGGAAAGATAAAGAACAAGAATGAATAAGATAAATTCATACCTCTTGATCTTCTATTGTATGACCTCCCTCTTCTTGGACGTCGTGTGGGCGACGATCTCCCAAGAATTGAAGCCTCCTAGACCGCGCTTCTCTCTCTCTTGCTTGCACTAATCCACAAAGGAAGAAAAAGCTTTCTTCCTTTCCTTTGTGTCGCCGGCCACCACCTCTTCCTCGCTGCCGACCATCACCTCCACGGATGAAGATCCTTGCCGGCCACCAAGGAGAATTCTCCTTCCCTTGCTAAAGCCGGCCACCAAAGGAAACAAAGGGAGAGGCGTCTCCCTTTGTGCGCTGCCCAACCCTAAACCCTAGGGTTTTGCCGCCGGCCAAGAGGGAAGAAGAGAGGAGGGAAAACCAAGAGATTAAACCAAAGAGTTATAAAACCAAAGAAGTTATTATTTTGGGTCTAGGCTTCATGAGGTATTTATAGGCTATAATAGGGACCATGAGGAGGAGTTGGTTCTTGGCCACCTAACGGATTTTTTTTAGCCACAAAAATTTTTTAGCCACAAATTTTTTTTTTAGCTACAAAAATTTTTAGCCACAAAACCGGATCCGTTAATAATGATCCAATCCACTAAAGGATCATTATTGAATTACCTCACTAACCCCCATAATAAAATATGGGCTCCAATATATTATTTGTATAAAATTCTCCCCGTGTTTAAGATATCGCATGTCCGTTAATTAATTAATTAATCTGACAATTAATTAATTAACTTCTAACTCCACAAGTAGTACCACTCAACCTTATTATCATGTTGGACCAAGTCCACCTGCAGGGTTTACATGATAAACTTTATGAGCTCCTCAAGGGGACATCATCATCCTAAAATAGGACACGGTTTTCTCCTATAATCAACGGCACACCAAGCAAACAATACTATTTCCCAATTTACCGAGACTATCAATTTAATGAATAAATCTCGTCCACTGGTAAATCAAAGAAATAAATACTAAGTACATGTGTCCGTTATTATATCGGGATTAAGAGCATGTACAAAATAATATCTGGAGGTCTGATTCAATTATATAGTCAGTATAAATTGAATCATCTCAAAGTTGGTCCGCTCAATGCACTCAGAGTGTACTAGTGTAACTCTATGGTCAAGACAGACCATATCAAATTACACTACAACCATGCCAATGGTTTGTCCAAGACCATCTAGGTTGTGAGCCTCTTCTTATACTCTACAAGGGACTGATAACATGATCTTCTGTGTGACACCACATACCATGTTATCTACAGTGTAAAATATTAGACAACATGCACACACATCTATACAGATATAAAATGCAATCATGATCATGTGATTTTTATTCCAAAATGTAGATGTTCATACAAAAAGGCTAGGCTCTTAGTATACATCCTAACAAATAATCCACCTACTTTTTGTCTGTTATGTTAAGAGCGAAATTTGGTGAATCTCAATATGGAGGTAAAACTCATGAAGTGAATTATTATACTGAAAGATGACTTACAAGGGGAGGTTTAAAATTCTGTGTAGAACGATGCCTGAGCTTCTTTTAAGTTAGGTCTAATTTACTTAAATAAAAATATAACAAACTTTTTAAAACTTAAAAATAACTAAGGAATTGAAACTTGGAATTAAAACTCACCCGGAAATTAAACCCTAAATTTGCCTATTGTGTTATTTTGCATTGATGAAATTTCATCGAATATCTTCTGGATGAAGTTTTTATGCTTCTAGTGATTCAATCTTTAGCCTACTAACCTGTGTTGTCTAACCAGGTTCCTGATGATGCGAGAAACAACGCATGGGTTTCCTTTGATGGTAAAAGACGACAGCAGCTCTCTAGAGGAGATTCTGTTCGTATAGCAATGAGCCAACACCCACTTCCAACTGTAAATAAATCTGATCAGACTGGGGATTGGTTCCATAGTTTGATTAGATGCCTGAACTGGAATGAACGGAAGGATCAGAAGGCACTATGACATCCAGAGCTTGATCCTTATTCAACCCCAAGTAGTTTGTATCTGTATATACCATACCTCAGTTACAAACTCGAGGAAGCTCTCCAAGACATCCAGGACCGCTTTCAATACTATTATGGTACATAATTCTCGTGTTCCATACCTTCAGCAATAGGATGTTGCTTAAAGAGTGTAATGTTCAAAGTTGAGGGACTTTGTTCAATTTCTAAAGCAGTTATTGGAGGAACTCGATGTCCCGGAAGATGATACCAAATACGCAGCCAACTAAGTACTACCCCATGGCGAAGGCATCTTTCTTGAGTCAGTTGATAATTGCTTATAATTCTTTACTTTTTTGGTTAACAAACTGATAATTCTGTTAATTGATCCCTGATAGAATAAAGGACCATGTAATAAAGAAACCATGAAGAAATTAAAACTTGATACCAGACATGTCCTCTTTTCAGTCTTGGTCCAAAACTGTCTAAAGTTTGCATTCTTTATAGTTCATAATCTTGTTTACTATTGACTACCAAAAAGTGGATGCCAGAAGGAACCAATTTGGAACTACAATGGTTGGTCAACAAGGCAGCCGTGGGAGACTCATTTTCTTCCGTCATTTGTCTGGTAAGTGAATCTCTCTGCATGTTTAAACTAACAAATATATATTTTATAGTTGACTTTGTTTTGGAAATCAATAATTGATGACGGTCGTCAGGTAATTGAAATCAATAATTTATTCTTGCTCTTGGTTTTCATGAGTTTGCAAGTAAATATGCATTTGCATGGCTAAATACTAAATAAAACTCCTATGAAAGAGATCTTTACGCTGTTTTGAATACCTCGTGGCTTAGAAACAGGGACATAATTGGAATAAGTTATAAGTTTGACTAATTTTCTAGACTGCACGTTGTCCAGGTGGGTTTGAAACATGAAGACTTTTATTTGTTCAAATTTCATTTCAGTCATCTATTTTGGATCTTTCGAAAAATACCTTGTAGAGTTTTAAAATCATTAACAATATCCTTGTAATTGTTGAGTTCTTATCATTTTAATCCCCGATCAATGAATAATATCATTCTACTTAGAGTTCAATAGAATGCTATTGTATATTTAAAATAAGAAATGTGCTACTGCAATTCATCATTTTACTGTGACACTAAACAGGGTTGGAAGTTTATTTTTGCCTCTATAATTGTCCTTTTGTTCATGTAAACTAAAATTGCTAAATTAATGAATCTGAATATTTCTGCAAATTTTAATTTGGATTCATTTTCAGAAAATGAAATGAAAACCTATCTGATAATTCAATCCATATTTAAAACGTGGAACATCTTTTTTAAATCTCTTTCTTGCTTTGGAGAAGTAAAATAATATATATATATATATATATATATATATATATATATATATATATATATATATATATATAATAAGAGAGAGTATGTTAAGCTACGAATGGTTTACTGTTTGTCCGTCTGTGCCATAGTGATCTGAGCATTGAATTTGCAGGTGCGTAATTTTTTTTAATTTTTTTAATAAATAATTTTTTAATCTTAAAATTTTTATAAATAATTTTTTAATTTTATAATATATCTCATGAGTATCTAAAATTTTTATCTTGAATATTATAACCTAAAAGGAATCTAAATCCTAGAAGAAAAATTTTATCGGATTTAAATTCACTATAATTTAATATTTAAATCCTAAAATCTTAAATCTCAAATATATATAATATATTCCGTGAGTAGTTAATTTTTTTTATTTTGAATATTATAATCCAAAAGGAAACCTAAATTCTAGAGAGAAACTTTTATTATTTTAAATCCATTATAATTCAACCTCTAAATTATAAAATCTTAAACCCTAAATATATATAATATATATTGAAAAAATAAATAAATAAACTAAAAAAACCTTATGCTATATATTGAAAAAATAAATAAATAACTAAAAAAACCTTATGCTTGGATTCATTCAAGATGTCTTGATCAGTATCGTCCATGAGCCCACAAAATATATATATATATTCAAGATGTCTTGATCAGTATCGTCCATGAGCCCACAAAATATATATATATATATATATATATATATATATATATATATATATATATATATCCATGGCTTACAATTGGATATAGATGGGTGGGAGCAGCAACGTTGCCTTGGTTTGCGATGGTAGTTTGGAGAGCTTTCAACTCGTTTGAGAAGAAGCGCCTATGCTTTGCTTGCGATAGATGGGCCGGAACGAGCATTGCAGGTAGGAGTGAGAGCGACAGAAGACAATGACAAAGGAGTGAGAGCAAGAGAAATTTAGAATTGGAAAAGTTGAGAGAATAAAAATCAAATGAAGGTTTTGAATGGAGAGCGAAAGGGGAAGAGAATAAAACGAATTTAATAATATAAAAAAATTAGTTGGCAACGCAATGTGATCGTATCACTCACGATAGTGCAGGAGGCTGTAGGATCGGTGCCGGTCGATAGAGGGGGGGGGTGAATATTTACTCGTAAAAACTTCGTCAGAAATTTTCGTTTAACGTCTTTCTATCAGAGTTAGTATGCAGCGAAAATAATAATAAAGAAAGACAGAATAAACACGGAGACACGCAGGTTTTACTTGGTTCCCAACCCCCCAGGGTCAGTATGTCTAAGGCCTAAACACTCAATCATGAGTCCACTAATGGTTTCCTCTTTCTATTAGAGTTAGTACGCAGCGGAAATAATAATAAAGAAAGACAGAATAAACACGGAGACACGCAAGTTTTACTTGGTTCCCAACCCCCCAGGGTCAGTACGTCCAAGGCCTAAACACTCAATCATGAGTCCACTAATGGTCTCCTTTCCGAACTTTTCGGATGTGGAGAAACCCGTCTTACAGTTATGTTTACAAGCAAAGAATAAAAGAAATTGATACGTAAATAAAAGAAAACTAAAACAACTCGGCCAACTCTGGAAGTCCGAAGCGGCACACGTTTCTTCTTGGAGCCTCCTTGGTCGTATCGCCTCCGACTGCCTCGCCGCCTCCGTCCGCCGTCGCCACCTCCGCCCGTCGCCGCCTCCGTCCGCCGTCTGCCGCACCAACGAAGAAGACGAGCAGCGAGCGGTGGGGAGGAGAAAAAAACAAAAAAAATTAATAAAAATTATTTTTCTTATTTTCGTGAGGAATTATTTTATTTTCGAAGAAGTTCTGAAAAAAAAATTTTGACGCGCACAGTAGCGTTTCACAAGGCGCGTGTAATATCAATATTCTATATATAATATATATATATATATATATATTGAAAAATGATTTTCATAACTTTTTTTAAAAGAATTAAGTACTTGTTCTATAAAGTATAAAAAGACTCTAAGTACTTAAATTACACCAACAATATGGAAAAATATATTTATGTTAAAAAATTGAACTTTCCTAAGTCTGAGAACAATCCTAGGAATCTTGTTCACTACAAGAACATTCCTATGTGTCTTAGGGATTTTTCATAAATGTATATTTTAGTTTTAGAAAAAATAATCACTTTCTTGATTTGGTTTCTTTTCCAGTCTGACACAATCCTAGTAAATCTTGTTAACTACAAGAAAATTTTTCCTAAGTGTCCTGGAAAATTTTCCACACTTAAGTAAAGATTATTTTCAAGACAAAAAGATTTTTGAAATGATAGTATAATATTTTCAAAACGTATTTAACAGAAAAAATAGTGAGTTTTTTTGAAAAAATAATAGTTTTGAAATTTCTAATAAGTCTTCTAATTTGAACCTTCTCCTAAACTTGACACAGTCCTAGGAAGCTTGTTGACTACAGGTGATCTTCCTTTGAGTCATAGGGTTTGATTCAAATAAAAAAATATTTTGAAATAATCAGGAATGATAGAAATAAATTACTTTCATTTGATTAGGACTTCCCCTAAACCTGACACAATCTTAGGAATTTTTTTAGATCATAAAGAAAATTTTCTATGTGTCTTTAGTGTTTATCTAAATCAAAAGAGCAATTAAAATAATTTTTGAAGGATATATTTGAAAGAGTATGATAATTTTCAAAGAAATAATATTTGAAAAATATTTTGAATGAAAAGTTTTTTTTTAAAACACATTTTGAAATGATAATAATTTTTAAAGCACAAATTTTTTTGAAAGATATGAATTTTTGAAAAGAATGATTTTTGAAAATAGTTTTCTAAAAA
Source organism: Boesenbergia rotunda (assembly GCA_024364735.1). NCBI lineage: Eukaryota > Viridiplantae > Streptophyta > Magnoliopsida > Zingiberales > Zingiberaceae > Boesenbergia > Boesenbergia rotunda. The sequence continues at coordinate 579,443 of JAGFNQ010003688.1, read as the reverse complement.
TAGGAATTCGCAAAGATAAAAAACTCCCCCTGAACCTGACACCTTCTAGCTACCCTTTTTAACTACAAGGATCTCTACCTAAGTGTCTTAAGAGACTTTAGTGTTGACACCTTCTGGTTTGTGTCTAAGTGTAGGTCAAACAACCTTTGAAAAGATATAATTTTTGAAAATGTACTTATAAATAAATAAACACCCAATCAAGCATGAAATTCATTAAAATATTATTATGTTTAAACATTATTTTGAAAATAGATTTTTAAGAAAATATCCTAAAGATTTTGAAAACATTTTGAAAGCATTTATCAATTAATTAGTCCTTAACATCTCATCCATTCTAAGTGTCACAATTCAAGCAAACACGATTGCCTTATAGGTGTTTGTGAGATGCTTGAATAATTTTTCTTAATTTTAATTTTATAGACTGCTTGACCTTGAGTTAGATTCAAGTTTAATAATTTGTAATTTAAAAGTAAATTTCAATAATCGGCTTCCAGGTCTTGGCGAGGCATAGAGGACTTCTTTGGTCGTAGCCTTATTGGATCATCAACCCTTTCCTTAGACAAAGTCTTTTAAAGAAATAATATTCTTAATTTACTCTTTGAAAAACTCTGGTCTAACTAGTCTAGGATGTAGCGAGGTAGCTTTGGCTAGTTCCACTTAGCTAGGTCAAGCTTCCCTAACGTACTATCATCTCACCCCACCCTGGTACTAGGTTAGGCAAGTATCAACCAATCTTTTTCCTATCTAACCGTTCTAAGAATACAGAAAAATAAACATGGATGACATGACAGATTTTTAAAGAAAAATAAGTGAATGCATGGGCATGACATTTATGCATGAGTCAATCAAGTCAAGTAATTTTATTAGGTTTCTAATAATATATCAAATTCTCGATTTGATACATACCGTGTGAACTCGCGAATATGTCGACCCACTTTAACATATTTGTTGTTATTTAGTTGAAGGTTTTAGTTGAGTAGAATTTTATTTAGTTTCATAATTGAAGGTAATTAATTGAATTTTTAGTTTGTGAATTTTGTTGAATTAAGGA